>CM077258.1:26873264-27030764 GCA_039654775.1 Spinibarbus caldwelli | reverse complement strand
CCCTACATTACCACATGTTGTTCAGGAGGGTTTCAAGAAAAATGTTCCTCACTCATCCAAAAACAATCTCCAGCATATTCAGTTATCAGACACGACTGGAACTTCAAAGGGCACTGGCTTCTATGGTCAGATGAAACTGAAAAAAGAGCTTTTTGGCAGCAAACCTACCAGATGAGTTTAGTACAAACAGGGATAAAAAAAAAAGTACCTCATGTCCACGGTTAAATATACTGCTGGATCTTTAATGTTGTGGGCCTGTTTTTCTGCCAGAGGTCCTGGACATCTTGTTCAGATGCATGGCATCATGGATTCTATCAAATACCAACAGATAAAAAATCTAAACCTGACTGCCTCTGTTAGAAATCTTATAATGGGCCGTGTTTGGATCTTCCACCAGGACACCAATCCAAAACAAACATCAAAATAAACACAAAAATGGGTCACTGAGCACAAAATGAATCTTTTACCATGGCTGTCCCTGTCCTCTGACCTTAACTCTACAGAAAATGAGTGGAGTGAACTGAAGAGAAGTACCAACATGGAACTGTGAATCTGAAGGATCTGGAGAGATTCTGTATGAAGGAATGGGCTCTGATCTCTTATCAGGTGTTCTCCAAACTCTGCAGGCATTACAGGAGAAAACTCAGAGCTTTTACCCTGGGAAAAGAACGTTGCAATAATTGTGGCCAACATGAACTAGAGAAAGCATTTATTTCACAGTGAGATTTTCTCCCCACTTTCAATTATTTTACTTCAATGATAGGTTGGAATTTTGTGATTTTTTTGAATGAAAGATAAAAAGGATTTTCACAGCCGCCTTTGCTCATATTTACCAAGGGTGCCAATAATAGTGGAGGGCACTGTATATATACATTAGAATGTCGTGGAAAAGTTCATTTATTTCAGTAATTCAACTCAAATTGTGAAACTCGTATATTAAATAAATTCAGTGCACACAGACTGAAGTAGTTTAAGTCTTTGGTTCTTTTAATTGTGATGATTTTGGCTCACATTTAACAAAAACTCACCAATTCACTATCTCAACAAATTAGAATATGGTGACACGCCAATCAGCTAATCAACTCAAAACACCTGCAAAGGTTTCCTGAGCCTTCAAAATGGTCTCTCAGTTTGGTTCACTAGGCTACACAATCATGGGGAAGACTGCTGATCTGACAGTTGTCCAGAAGACAATCACTGACACCCTTCACAAGGAGGGTAAGCCACAAACATTCATTGCCAAAGAAGCTGGCTGTTCACAGAGTGCTGTATCCAAGCATGTTAACAGAAAGTTGAGTGGAAGGAAAAAGTGTGGAAGAAAAAGATGCACAACCAACCGAGAGAACCGCAGCCTTATGAGGATTGTCAAGCAAAATCGATTCAAGAATTTGGGTGAACTTCACAAGGAATGGACTGAGGCTGGGGTCAAGGCATCAAGAGCCACCACACACAGACGTGTCAAGGAATTTGGCTACAGTTGTCGTATTCCTCTTGTTAAGCCACTCCTGAACCACAGACAATGTCAGAGGCGTCTTACCTGGGCTAAGGAGAAGAAGAACTGGACTGTTGCCCAGTGGTCCAAAATCCTCTTTTCAGATGAGAGCAAGTTTTGTATTTCATTTGGAAACCAAGGTCCTAGAGTCTGGAGGAAGGGTGGAGAAGCTAATAGCCCAAGTTACTTGAAGTCCAGTGTTAAGTTTCCACAGTCTGTGATGATTTGGGGTGCAATGTCATCTGCTGGTGTTGGTCCATTGTGTTTTTTGAAAACCAAAGTCACTGCACCCGTTTACCAAGAAATTTTGGAGCACTTCATGCTTCCTTCTGCTGACCAGCTTTTTAAAGATGCTGACTTCATTTTCCAGCAGGATTTGGCACCTGCCCACACTGCCAAAAGCACCAAAAGTTGGTTAAATGACCATGGTGTTGGTGTGCTTCACTGGCCAGCAAACTCACCAGACCTGAACCCCATAGAGAATCTATGGGGTATTGTCAAGAGGAAAATGAGAAACAAGAGACCAAAAAATGCAGATGAGCTGAAGGCCACTGTCAAAGAAACCTGGGCTTCCATACCACCTCAGCAGTGCCACAAACTGATCACCTCCATGCCACGCAGAATTGAGGCAGTAATTAAAGCAAAAGGAGCCCCTACCAAGTATTGAGTACATATACAATAAATGAACATATTTTCCAGAAGGCCAACAATTCACTAAAAATGTTTTTTTATTGGTCTCATGAAGTATTCTAATTTGTTGAGATAGTGAATTGGTGGGTTTTTGTTAAATATGAGCCAAAATTATCACAATTAAAAGAACCAAAGACTTAAACTACTTCAGTATGTGTGCACTGAATTTATTTAATACACAAGTTTCACAATTTGAGTTGAATTACTGAAATAAATGAACTTTTCCACAACATTCTAATTTATTGAGATGCACCTGTATATATATATATATATATATATATATATATATATATATATATATATATATATGACATTTACCTTTTTACTTGAAATCTCTCAGAATTAAAAGAAACAAAAAAATGGCTTAATATTTACCAGCGTTTGAGCACAAACTTTCTCTAGCAATCTCTTGTATCAGTCCTTTCATCTGTTCCTGACTTTCCATCTGTTTTCTGAGATGTTCCTGGTCTGAGAAAGAGAACATGCCACTTTAATTAGCTGTGACTGTAAATGCATTACTGCTATAGCTGTTCATTTCAGATGTCTATTCTGATGTCAAAATCCATACCCTCCTGTGGTGAAATAAAATGTTTTTAAAAGTAAAATATGACACCTTTAAAGTGCTTTGTTTTCTAAATGATTCTAAGTCTTTTGAAGTCATTAAATAGTTCAAAGTCAAGTAAACCATTATTCAGTGAAAATTTTGATGTCCTCCATTGTTCTTTGCTTTCCACATTTCTTCTTTTGTGCTCCACAGAAGAAAGAATATTAACAACACGAGAAAGTCAACAACACAAGGGTGAGTAATGATGGACAAATTTTGAGTGAACTGTCCTCAGTTGAACTGTTGCACGTTCAAATTGGAGTGTTAGATCTCTCTTATAGTTTAGAAATTTAATTTTATTGTTAAAATAAATTAACAAATAATTCAATAATTGCAAAAAATCAGTGGCACCTGATGACAAAATACAGGATTCTGTAAACATGGTGTTTGCATTTAAATACTGGTGACAAAATAGGAAAATAAAAGACAAACCAAATGTATTTAAAATAACGTGGACTGATGGATTCAGTAAAAACAGCAGAACAGGCTGAAACATTTAGAGAACTGCTTTCTTATTGTTTTGTATTACTGAGTTCCTAAACAACAGTTGTGATATTTGTGCTGAGCAACAGAAACCTGATCTGCCTTCTCACGCTAATACAGACAAACAGACCAGGCTCATTTGCATAAACACAGGTTAGCTACAGTCATTTTCAAAAGGCATTTTTTAATTCATGAGCAAATAACAGGCTCTATTTATGCTTTTAAAGGAATAAGTTTGTTTTTGTCTATAATTACATTTAATCAAATTGACAAAACCATACAGTTCTCTTATATTGAATCGCAATACTCTAGTCTATGTATTCATACTAATGTTATTATTGAGTCAGGCACAATATACCAAGTGGGAATGGTTTAACTTTGTTTTAACAGGTTGTCGCCTGACCAACTAGAAATATTACTTCTATTTAACCATTTAAAATTCTGTGATTTAACAGAAATTAAGAGTACATTTAAGATACTTTACTTTGGACAAAATGAGATCCATTTGAACGTGAGTTCGGTTATTTCCTTGTTCTTGTTTCTGATCATTATGCTTAAAATTACTGTGCCTTTCTCAAGAATAAATAAATAAATAAATAAAGTGTGCTTATTAAATGTTATTGCATCCACAGTAGCTATGTAATGCATTTACTATGCATTTTGTTGAATATCAGCAACATTGTTAGAGCACTTAGTTGGACTGAATGGCACAGCTTAATCATGATTGTAAATATTTGACCTGTATGTTTGTTATACTGTGTATTGAAATGCATATACCCTTCTTTTATTATCATATGGTAATGTCACAAATAGCCTACTATTTAATTAATGTAAAAGTGAAGTCAAGATGATTCAGGAGTTTATCACTGCTTTCATTAACCCATAGTGTAATATAGGTGAATCATCCTAAACCCTAATACAAATTAATTGAAATTAATATAAAATACAATTTAAGTTAAATAAATAAATGAATAAACTGGCCTTTACATATTGATGCCATTATTGTTTTAAATACTTCTGTTGTTGTAGTGTGCTGAGAGTGTTAACCTTACAGATCTTCGGGACATTCTAAAATGCTTAACGTGAAAAACGCTTAACGTGGCTTTAACGTATGTAAACAGCGAGCAGGAAAACCCAAATTTCTGTCAAACCTTACTTGTAATAAACACTAACAACTGTCAAAAGAACAAGCCCTTACTCCACAGATAAAGTGAATAATATCACGTTAAGCGTTCTCTCCCATAAAAGTCCATTATAAGGAAACAGCTTAACGTGGCTTAACGTACATTAATAACGACTGGGGAAAACCAAACTTCTTAAAATACTTAATACTTAATAAATACTTCCTGCTGTTAAAAGAACGAGCTCTTATTCAGCGTATAAAGTGAATAATATCACGTTAAGCGTTCTCCCCCAAGTCCAGAGGCGTCATGCCCATTCAAAGTGAGGGGGCGCGTGCCCCCTCAGATTTTTGAGCCAAGTGGATTTTGAATGCAACTTCCAAAAGACAAAAAATAGCCTTTTTAGATTAAAATTTTCTATAATTAATACAATCACATCAGCGTGATTAGAACGTTCAGCGCATCATATCATCAGCTGCTAAATTCAAATCTGTGTTTGCTGGCTGGCCCAGAGACAGACGCGTTTTTAAAGCACTGCGCATTATAACCAATCATGCACGATGCTGTTGAGCTTATGAACGCAATGACCAATCAGAAGCATTCAGATGAGTCATCGGCATCGCTAAAATGCCGGTTTTTTCTTCACTCGCTCACTGACTGAATACTATGGAAGCCCATTTCTGCCACTGAATAAAAAATAAAAGGTTATTGCGACTTTTTATCTCACAATTCTGACTTTTTTTCTCAGAATTGCGTGATACAAACTCGCAATTGTGAGTTATAAAGTCAGAACTGCGAGATATAGTCACAATTGCAAGAATAAAAGTCAGAATTGCGTGATATAAACTAGCAATTGCGAGTTATAAAGTCAGAATTACGAGATATAAATTTGCAATTGCGAGTTATAAAGTCAGAATTGCGAGATATAAACTCGCAATTGTGAGAAGTCAGAATTGCATGATATAAACTCACAATTGCGAGTTATAAAGTCAGAATTGCGAGATATAAACTTGCAATTGCGAGTTATAAAGTCAGAATTGCGAGATATAAACTTGTAATTGCGAGTTATAAAGTCAGAATTGCGAGACATAAAGTCACAATTGCAAGAATAAAAGTCAGAATTGCATGATATAAACTCACAATTGCGAGTTATAAAGTCAGAATTGCGAGATATAAACTCGCAATTGCGAGTTATATAGTCAGAATTGCGTGATATAAACTCGCAATTGCGAGTTATAAAGTCAGAATTGCACCTTTATATCTCATAATTCTGACTTTATAACTCACAATTGTGTGATATAAAGTCGCAATTCTGACTTTTTTTCTCAGAATTGCATGATATAAACAACTGCGAGTTATAAAGTCAGAATTGCGAGATATAAACTTGCAAATGCGAGATATAAAGTCAGAATTGCCAGATATAAACTCGCAATTGCGAGTTATAAAGTCAGAATTGCGGCTTTATATCTCATAATTCTGACTTTATAACTCACAATTGTGTGATATAAAGTCGCAATTCCGACTTTTTTTCTCGCAATTGCGAGTTATAAAGTCCAATTTCGAGGGGAAAAAAAGACTGATATGTTCTCAGAATTGCGACTTTATATCTCACAATTCTCATCATTCTAAAAAAAATGGTGTTATATAGCACTAAAAGTGGTTTTTGGCTCGTAATCATAGGGGAACCACATTTGATGCTATATAGCACCATATCTTCAAAGGTGCTATACAGCACCTTTGTCAAATGGTGCTATGTAGAACCATAAGAGGTGCCACTGTATTTCTTCAACAAAAATGGTGCTAAACAGCACCAACAGTAGTTCTTTGGCTCGTAAAGAACCTTTAAAGGAGCTTAACAGGTTCTTTGTACGGCAGTGGTGCTATATAGCACCTTAATCACCCCAAAGAACCACTGAAAAACCGCTGAAGAACCATACAGGAGCTTAACAGGTTCTGCATATGGTAGCGGTGCCAAAGAACCGGTGAAGAACCGCTGAAGAACCACTGAAGCACCAAGATTTGGTGCTATACAGCACCAAAAGTGGTTCGCCTATGATTACGAGCCAAAGAACCACTTTTAGTGCTATATAGCACCGTTTTTTTTTTTTTTTTAGAGTGATAAGAATTGTGAGATATAAAGTCGCAATTCTAACACTGAAAGTTAATGTGAATAAAAACATTGTAAGTTAGGCTACTAATCATAACACTTTCATTGTAGGATACAGAAAGAGAGCAAAGAACATTTACATAATCAAAGACTGACAGTCTAGACTAGAGTTCAAGCACTCTCAAAAACTCCCATTAAAATCACTGAAGCTGTTTACACTATGAAATGAATATCTTACTTACAGATTCGTAAACACATTTGCACTTCATAAACACATTTGCACAGTTGTTTCTCATGAGAGAATTCACCAGAAAGATGTATTCTATGGAAGCCCCAATTGCGACTTCTTATCTCACTTTTTTTTTCTCAGAATTACGTGATATAAACTCGTAATTGCGAGTTTATATCACGCAATTCTGACTTTATATCTCGCAATTGTGAGTTTATTTCTCAGAATTGCAAGTTTATATCTCGCAATTCTGACTTTATAACTCGCAATTGCGAGTTTATATCACGTAATTCTGAGAAAAGTCAGAATTGTGAGATAAAAAGTCGAAAACAACAAAGTGCAAATGTGTTTACGAATCTGTAAGTAACGGATTTAATTAATGCGCTGACGAACGTGCGCCGCGCTTCTGCCACGATTTATAATCAGTGATAAACAGCGCAAGTCGCTTGATCCATACAGTCGTGTGATATGAGAACATTAAAGGTTCTGTAGTGATGCCACGACAATGGAAACTGCATGACGAGGTATATTGAAAAACGCCAATAGGCTTGTCATTCAGCACCATAATTTAACTTGCAGTTATTAAAACTGTACAAATAGCCTATGTTTTGGTAGAAATGTATTTATTATAAATTATATTGTTATTACATATTAGGGAATATTTAAATTTTATAGAAAGTGTTTTTGTAGTTTCTTCATGTTTAGTTTTTTTTAAATACGAATTTCATAGTTTAGTATTACTTATAATTTAATTAAAAAACCATACAACCATGGTAATGAGGACCACGGTTTTATTCTTGTGACCACCATCTTACTAACAGTCAGTTAAACTCTGGATTTTAAGCAAGAACTTCTTTCTCTTTAAATGTTTATTTCTAATGAATTTTAATTGAAGTAAAATGTTGATTCAATAAGAGCCTGATTAAAGAAAAATATCAGTGTCTTATATAAATTAGGTGTTTACTATTTACAAATAATAAAGTTCTTAGGGAGATTCAGCCAAAAGTGAAAATTGTAGAACATAAAAAATCATTTGAGAAATTCAAGAAATTTTTGTCCATACAGTAGAAATCAAGGGGAACCAAAATGGTTTGGTAAAATTCTACAAAATATCATCTTTTGTGTTCCACAGACGAAAGTAAATCGTACAGGTCTGGAATGACACGAGGGTGAGGAAATGATCACAGAATTTATAAGCAGTAAATTTCTTGCAATTCTAGCTCAAAATCAATGCTTTACTGTCAAGTGCATTTTTATGTGAAATGCAAAAATGCATTATTACGTTTGTTGCATTTGCCATGAATTCATTAATATCTATCATTTTTTGGTTCTGTCCTGTTTTATTTATTCATTTATTTACTCCAATTGAAGGCCCTATAACCCAGCAAAACATTCAAGTGGGAATTTGTGGGCCAGATGGGCTCGATTTTAACCCCCTCCCCTCCTTTGTATATGGCCTTTCCACAACAAAAAGTGTCTTACAAAAGTTAAATCACCAAATTTTTTTTATGTGAATAAGTGAGCAGAATGGTTTTCACATCTTTTTGTAGCAAACTTTCTAGTCTACAACATCCAATACTCAAAAGTCTTGTGAATATATGTTTAGTATGAGTTTTCTGATCTTATTTCAGTGACTTAAAAAATATATTTTAATTAACCAAACATAATTTTCTCAAAAATGCAAGCACATACATACATTCATGTTGATTGCATATTATTGTAGCACAGTGCTCAACACAGTGAAATGAGACTTTAGCCATTAATATGTTTATAAACAACTGAAAAAAGCACAAATGTAAGGGCAAGTGAAAACTTCTGAAGGGCCCAAGGCAAGATTTCTACTAATATGCAGTGACAGAGTTATGATTTCCTATTCAACATAACACATTTATTTAACAAACTGGCTGCACTCAATAACAGTAGCAGCTCCAAACCATACATTTAGGTTGAATAAATTGTTGAATAATGCTGAAGACATTTACAAGTTAACATTTTAGGTTTGATTCAGTTTATATAGGCCTACAGTTCTATTTCAAGGATACATATTTTGGTGGGGCACTGCCACACCTGCCCGTGGCTATACTCAAGAACCACAAAGAACAACTTTAGAGACTACTGTACACACTGAACTGTACTCACCAATGGTTGAATGAAACCTGAGTGCAAAAAAGATGTCTGTTATTCTTCCGATAAAAAGATGGCTATGACTGTTGCTATAGCCTAGGCAACTGCAATTACTGATGCAATATCCACGCGAGCATTCGTGCCAAAAGTGCGCACTGTATAATCCAATTTACATTTCTGTGTCCCTACATTAATGGATTCAGAGCTGTTAGAATTTGTGCTGTTTTGATTAGTAGCTTGCTTCATAGGCAGTTCAGTGTAACTGAAGCCAGGAGCAACTTATCTTTCAGTTTCATTTCTTAACATCAATTTATTTTCAGGCAGGTCATAACTGGGTGTACTCACATATAAAGTATGACACTTTTTAACACTTACACAATGCACGATGGCTTTTGAGTGAATTTACCACAGATATTACAACTAAAATGACAGAAATGTGGTTTTCCCTGGTCGTTGTTAAGGTAGCTTAAGTTAAGAGAAGAACGCTTAACGTGATATTATTCACTTTAGACACTGAATAAGAGCTCGTTCTTTTAACAGCAGGAAGTATTTATTATAAGTAAAATTTGACAGAAGTTTGGTTTTCCCCAGTCGTTGTTAAGGTACGTTAAGCCACGTTAAGCTGTTTCCTTATAATGGACTTCTATGGGAGAGAACGCTTAACGTACATTATTCACTTTATCTGTGGAGTAAGGGCTCGTTCTTTTGACAGTTGTTAGTGTTTATTACAAGTAAAGTTTGACAGAAATTTGGGTTTCCCTGCTCAGTGTTTAGGTACATTAAGCCACGTTAAACGTTTTAAAATGAACAACGGAGAAAGAAAGGAGCGCTTCACTCAGAGCTAGTTTTTACTTTTTAAAAACAATGAGCAAAGGGCAGCAGAAAGGAGGGTGGGGGCGTAAAACCTCTGTTTTAATTTATTTTGTCGTTCTAAAACTTCTGCGCCGTATATAAGTGGATGTATATAAGTTTAATGAAAGCATATCTTTTAACTGACCTGAATGTTCACTTGCAAATTTTCTATGTATGTCTTCAATTCTTTCGCCGCTTCTGTAACGTTATATTTTCTCTCTCTTTGTTGTAGCCGTGCAGTGAAATATACGGCAGTGTCTACTTTTAACGGAATGGGTGGAGTGAAAAGAAGACACGTCAGATTCAGATTCAGAAAGAGCTTTATTGCCAAGTATGTTTGCGCATACAAGGAATTTATTTTAGTGTTATAAACTTCCAGTAAACAGAGACAACAACACAGACAATAAAAATAAGACGAGAATAAAAAATACACATATGTAAATATAAATAGACAAAAAAATGAAAAATAAATTGAAAAATAAATCAATTGTATGTATGTACATTTGTACTATAGATGGTAGAATGGAATAGAATAGAATAGAATGAGATGCAGGGATGTGCTAAGATGGAGGTGGTAACAAAAACAGGGGCGGATTTAGTGAATTGGGGGCCCCAGGCAAATATAGGAATGGGGCCCTATACATTTGCACACATTTTTCCTTTTTTGTCGTGATGCTTGCTGCTGCACAATGGTGCCCCATAGTTGTGTCCAATGTTTCTACATTTTCATGTACATGTTATAATGGGATTCTTTCATTTACATTTATTAATTTAGCAGACACTTTTATTCTTTCATGTTGTAGACCACGAAATAGCAGTTGATTTACCATTGCAATACAAGTTTTAACAAAAAAAAGCAACAAAATAAATTATAAAATGATAAACCTCACAACTGAACCTTTAAACCTTTTTTTTTTTAGTCAGAAGTATAAATTATTACATTATTTAAAACAGATTTATGTGGGTGGATTTTCGCATTGGTCTGAACAAAAACTGCAGACTGGATTATTGAAAATGCACATTCATTCTCTGCCAGTAGGAGGTGCTTTTGGAACATCAGAAATATAGCGGTTTCCCCGGTAACGGCTGTAAACAAAGCAGCACTAAGCTCATAAATGATACTTTATCAGGTAAAATGAAAATACCATCAAAACTTTTCTAAAGACAATCGGTTCCCTTCAGAGGTTCATTCATGTAAAATCTTGAATTAGTGAGAATGAGCATCAAACAATCGCAACTTAATCGCACATTTTTATGTTCTAAATGTACCTTAAATTAATACTTTTCAAGTTTTTAATACTCTAATCAACATGGGCATGGACAAATATGGATGCTTTATGCAATATATGTTTGTTATTAGTGAAACCATAGTTAACATACATAGAGCATGAAGAGTAGATATGTTTCATAGGTCATAGATGTTTTTCAAAGAACTTGTTCATGTCTATTAGACACATGAAAAAAAAAAAGAACAGAAATACCAGGTTCCTATTACTTCTCTTTCTTTGCACTGAGCAATTTACTTACACAAACCTGTTTACATTTTCGCACGACAGGGCAGATCACTTCTTCTGAACATGCAAAATGTACATTTATTATTTATTATTACATTTGTTTGCCTCTGTGCCACATATTGTATTTTGATGCAGCTAAATTCTCAATAAAACTGTTTTCATTGATATATTTTACTGTTTCTGTTTTCAGACAACGGGATGAATATGAAATAGTGACTGAAACGCGACCCATTAAGACTACATAACCAGCTCTCCCTTCCAAGATGTTCATCGGCACAAAAATCCTGATTTATAATCGTGCCATCGTCTGATAAAATCAAATAGGCTACACATAAGATAAAGACAATAGCTGTGCTGTGATTTCAGTTATACTTGCATGTAAAATTAGAGAAGCAACATATCTGTGTTTTAACTGAAAGCGCAGCTCCTTTCAGCCGCTCACTGAACAGAGCAGACACAGAGAGAGAGAGAGAGAGAGAGAGGTGTGTGCGTGCTGGGAAAGAGAGACCTCGTGCTCGTGCGGCAATCAGCTTCAGATGCATAATATTTTCATTTGCTACAAGCAGGATACACAAAAAGCATGTTCAACTCGGACACGCAGACGGTTATCGTGGTAATAAACACCATAAACAGCAACCGTTTACGTGTCCGCGCTTAATGCGCATCTCGTATATGAAAAGCATTTTAGGGGGCCCTTAGCTTTTGGGGGCCCAAGGCAGTCGCCTACCTTTGCCTAATGGGTAAGTCCGCCCCTGAACAAAAAATATATAAGGTTATTGCACATTTTTATTGCATAATGTGGGCACATCAACCCGATCACTTTATTTCAGTCGGAATGAATTCAGTATGATTGAACCAAAAATTGTGCATGTAAACGTAGCCAGTGTTGTTCATGATGGTGAGTGGGGGGAGAGCAGGGGGGGTTTCTCCTGAAGTCCACGATCATCTCCACTGTTTTGAGTGTGTTGAGCTCCAGGTTGTTAAGACTCCACCAGACAGCCAGCTCTTTTACCTCTTGTCTGTAAGCAGACTCGTCACCATCCTGGATGAGGCTGATCAGTGTGGTGTCGTCTGCAAACTTCAGGAGCTTGACAGAGGGGTCTTTAGATGTGCAGTCGTTGGTGTACAGGGAGAAGAGCAGTGGGGAGAGAACACAGCCCTGGGGGACACCAGTGCTGATGATGCGGCTGTCTGACATGAATTTCCCCAGTCTCACTAGCTGCTCCCTATCTGTCAGAAAGCTGGTGATCCACTGACAGATAGAACTAGGGACAGAGAGCTGGGTTAGTTTGCTCTGGAGGAGTGTTGGGATGACCAGTGTATGTTGCGCGTGAGAAGGTTTTTCAGTGAGAATAAACAATATGGGTTACCATGCATGATGAAATATTTTATATCCTATATAAAACATTTGAAGAAGTTACTTTGTATGTTTTTGTAAGCTATTCTGCCATGTATAGTATTGTATGAGAGCCAGGTGCATTTTGAAGGCCTCAAGACCAAATTAACGTCGGTTACTGACTGTGTAGGCCTTAAATTTTATTTTTTTTTTTATTTAAATTTCTTACGGCGCGATGATGTTTTAATGCTCTATATAATATAAAACAATAAAAGTAATATGAGTGTACACTGTAATATGATGAATGCTACGAGTCTAAGTACGTTAGACCATGTTTATTATTAATAGCCTACTCTGTTCAAAAATAGATTTTAATAACGTGCTAAACAATAATAGTTTCTCAGATATAAAATGTCCTTTTTTACGATAGTAAAGCATGTGTGAGTCTATGACTACAAAACCTATATATACAGTGGGTACGGAAAGTATTCAGACCCCCTTAAATTTTTCACTCTGTTATATTGCAGCCATTTGCTAAAATCATTTAAGTTAATTTTTTTTCCTCATTAATGTACACACAGCACCCCATATTGACAGAAAAACACAGAATTGTTGACATTTTTGCAGATTTATTAAAAAAGAAAAACTGAAATATCACATGGTCCTAAGTATTCAGACCCTTTGCTGTGACACTCATATATTTAACTCAGGTGCTGTCCATTTCTTCTGATCATCCTTGAGATGGTTCTACACCTTCATTTGAGTCCAGCTGTGTTTGATTATACTGATTGGATTTGATTAGGAAAGCCACACACCTGTCTATATAAGACCTTACAGCTCACAGTGCATGTCAGAGCAAATGAGAATCATGAGGTCAAAGGAACTGCCTGAAGAGCTCAGAGACAGAATTGTGGCAAGGCACAGATCTGGCCAAGGTTACAGAAAAATTTCAGCTGCACTTAAGGTTCCTAAGAGCACAGTGGGCTCCATAATCCTTAAATGGAAGACGTTTGGGACGACCAGAACCCTTCCTAGAGCTGGCCGTCCGGCCAAACTGAGCTATCGGGGGAGAAGAGCCTTGGTGAGAGAGGTAAAGAAGAACCCAAAGATCACTGTGGCTGAGCTCCAGAGATGCAGTCGGGAGATGGGAGAAAGTTGTAGAAAGTCAACAATCACTGCAGCCCCCCACCAGTCGGGGCTTTATGGCAGAGTGGCCCAACGGAAGCCTCTCCTCAGTGCAAGACACATGAAAGCCCGCATGAAGGACTCCAAGATGGTGAGAAATAAGATTCTCTGGTCTGATGAGACCAAGATAGAACTTTTTGGCCTTAATTCTAAGCGGTATGTGTGGAGAAAACCAGGCAGTGCTCATCACCTGTCCAATACAGTCCCAACAGTGAAGCATGGTGGTGGCAGCATCATGCTGTGGGGGTGTTTTTTAGCTGCAGGGACAGGACGACTGGTTGCAATCGAGGGAAAGATGAATGCGGCCAAGTACAGGGATATCCTGGACGAAAACCTTCTCCAGAGTGCTCAGGACCTCAGACTGGGCCGAAGGTTTACCTTCCAACAAGACAATGACCCTAAACACACAGCTAAAATAACGAAGGAGTGGCTTCACAACAACTCCGTGACTGTTCTTGAATGGCCCAGCCAGAGCCCTGACTTAAACCCAATTGAGCATCTCTGGAGAGACCTAAAAATGGCTGTCCACCAACGTTTACCATCCAACCTGACAGAACTGGAGAGGATCTGCAAGGAGGAATGGCAGAGGATCCCCAAATCCAGGTGTGAAAAACTTGTTGCATCTTTCCCAAAAAGACTCATGGCTGTATTAGATCAAAAGGGTGCTTCTTCTAAATACTGAGTAAAGGGTCTGAATACTTAGGACCATGTGATATTTCAGTTTTTCTTTAATAAATCTGCAAAAATGTCAACAATTCTGTGTTTTTCTGTCAATATGGGGTGCTGTGTGTACATTGAGGGGAAAAAAATGAACTTAAATGATTTTAGTAAATGGCTGCAATATAACAAAGAGTGAAAATTTTAAGGGGGTCTGAATACTTTCCGTACCCACTGTGTATGTGTATATATATATATATATATATATATATGATACAGATGCTCCTGATATTAACATGCTAACTTTTTTTTTTTTTTTTTTTTTTTGTATTTTATTGAATCAGATACATGCACCACAGATGAATCCTGCTGACTTTCACTTGAGTCTCTTCAAACTGTTTTCCTCTGAGTGCTGTACCAACATCAGATGTTCAACACTGATATTCTATGGTAAAACAAGCTACTTGACTACTGATTGTTATTTTTTTTTTTTTCTTCTTGAATCCATAGAAAGAAGTGGCAAACACTTAAATATAAGGTATAATTTACTTGTTTCACTTGTTGCAGGAATGATTCAAAGTCTGTTCACATCTATGTGGTTAGATCAGTGTGCTCAATGTGTCTTTGACCTTCATTATGTATGTTTTGATTATACTGTGTTGTAAATAAAATACAAATAATTAAAAAAAAAAAACATTTTTTCAATCTCCTCACATTCTCTCTTACCTGCCTCAAAGTAACAGTCACACTGATGGGGCATTAGGGGGCAGCCTTTTGTCTCTCAGGTGTGAATCACTAAATATTCATGGCTCCCTTGCATAAAGCTTGTCCATCACAAAACACGTCTTACAAAATTTAAATCAATATATTGTTTTCTGTGAATAAGCAAGATGATTTTCACATCATTTTGACATGAATATTCTAGCCTGATTACTCAAAAGTCTTATTCAGAACTATTCAGTATGTGTTTTATGGCCTTATTTCAGCTACATTTTTTTTCCCCCCAAAACTTACTAACCATGCATAATCTTTTTTTTTTTTTTTTTTTTTTCTAAAAAATGCAAACATATAGTATGTTATAAGTAGCTGAATTAAGCACAAATGTCAGGGCTTGTCAAAACACCTCAAGGGCCCCAAAATCACCTCAGACCCCAGAGGATTAATTAATGACGGTGTAGGCCTTATGGCCTACATGACTGCGCTTACGAATAGAGAATACAGAAGGAAGTACCAGTGTAGGGAAATGCTACAGGATGAGATAGTGTGGAAATAGATAATGTGTGTAAAACTCATTAAAATCCTGACAGCTCATTAAAACCCTAAAATGTATATGCCTCTGCCACCTTGGGCACCTGGAAAGTGGTACATTAGAGAAGTCATCTTTTGAAAAACAGACTATCAGGTGATTTTCTACTATGAAAACAAGTACAAGTGTTAGGAAAACTAATAAACAATTGTGAAAAGTATGGGGAATGACATATGCAAACAAAAAGGTGACATATTTCTTGCTTTATTTCAAAATCTTTTGCATGGCTTGCTGAATCAGCCTGTGGTGGTGATCAGAGAAAGGGCTTCACTGAATTTAATCTAGAATTAGAATTTCCAGATTTCAAAAGTCGCACATGCGTAATTAAAGTTAATAGAGTTAATAAAGGGTTTTTTGCATAAGGTGTGCATTGCTCAAGAAGGGAGTAAAAACCTGTGGATACTGCTTTCGAAGTGGGGGTGCCAAGGGAAAATTGGGGAGCCTCTTTCAGGTGGGTTAGAGTGGCCCCCACAGAAGAAGGGCTGAATTTGCAGGTGCTCATGAGCTGAGGGAATAGAGAACTGTTAGTCTTTGGGCCAGTGTTTGTTTTCTCCTGTCTAAATGTTGAAAAAGTGAGTTGTGTATGTGTGATATTAATTGTTTTAGTGTTAGGAGCTGAGTGTGTTGTATTAATCATTTGGCTGAGGTACTAACTGAGCTGACTGTGCTGTGTTGAGTTATGTGTGCAAATTAATGTGTTGAATGTAAATGTTTTGGTGTCTGTGGCGGAACAAATCGGTGTGTGTATTGAAAAACTAGAATAATTATTTCAAAAACTAAGAACATTCCAAGAATTTGGCTCTATCAATTATTTGGACATCATCCTAACTGTCACCATTTATAAAGTAAAAACATTAAAGTTGTTTGTTTCTCTAATATAATAAGAGTGAGTGTATGACGCAATAGTGTCTGTGACAGAGGAAGGAGGGGCTGTGAGAGAAATCTTATGAGTGTGAGGAAGGAGGGGCTGTCTGTGACAGAAAGGAGAGTGTGTGTGTCTGAGAGAGAGAGAGAAAATATGAGAGCCTCTTCTCTGCACTGCATTGAATTAATATGGACTTGGAGCAACAGATTTTGCTAGGAGATTTGAATCAGAGGAGGAGAAAATTAAAAAAAGACATTAAGAGAGGTCAAAAATGGTTTGTAAAGTAAAGAATTAAAATAAAAAAAATCAGCAATCAATAAACAAGTTACTAGTTTTTAGTGGATAAGGAAAAAAGAAAAGATTAGAAGTACTGTAGTTGAGTGAAAAACCAGCTTGTGGCATAGATTAATTTATCCTTTGTTGGGAATAATAGGACAAAATAACAGTAATCTTCTTACTTTGTATCCAACAAGTTGGTAGCTGATGTAGTGATTTTGCCCACCTAGGGAGGCGAAATAATGTAGTGATGGGCACTCATGACACCGATGACGTTATGATTTTTGGATTTGTGCACAGGAGTGCTTGCTGTTGAAAGGAGCTGCACGGGTTCTGTATGGCTCTGTATGGGCTGATGAGACAGATGGGTCACTCAGGCAAAGAAAGCCTCGATGTCCCTTTCCCATCCACGATCAGATTCCAGTCTGACTGCAGCAGTGAGGGACGTGATGGACGACAGAGACAAGGGAAGGTGGACACGGTGGTCAGCTGCTTCATCAGAATAAAGCTGCAGAACTGGCACAGCTGAGTTCAGATGGCAGTAGGACGTGGGTTCACCGCCTGTAAATAGCCTACATGATTGTTAAGAACAAAAAGTTCTCATGCGTTGTTCAACTGTATGTATGTATTTATTGTGATGCTTACGTCTATTCATCCTTTTAGTCATTTATTCATGTTTCCTATTCATGGATCCTTCTTTGTGCTTGGCCCCATGACCCATTTAATCCCACCGGTCACAATAGTGGCCGTAAAGAAGTTTTTCATTTATAAAGCTCTAAAAACCTTACTGACTGATGTTTTAGTGCATTTCCTGCAAATATGGAAAAAAATGAAGGGTCTCAATTAAATAGGTGCAGTGTCACACCGTTAGTACAAATTGTCACATGACCAGAGCAGTTAATTCCTGTTTGAACCTTGAGAAGATGATGGCTGCATCAAAGCTCCAAAACAAGAGGCTATAACGTATGTTAACAAAGACATGATAAAGATTTTTGGTACATGTTATCTTTAAGATGTCTAGTATAAATATATGAATTCACATATATTCAGTTTTGTTGAGTGTTTATAGAATGAGTAAACATCTGATGGTCACAATAGTGACCGGTGGGATAACAGTTGCAGGTGTTAGTGAAAATTGCACTAAAATGTTGCAATGACCAAATATTGCACTAAATTAAAAGTTCAAATGTAACAAATTAAGTTACAATATTGATGTTGTAATACTGGTAGCACTAATATAAAAATTTGATGATATGTTATCATACTGATAAAAAAATGTATAGCCTGAATGCACTGTAAGTCGCTTTGGATAAAAGCGTCTGCTAAATGCATATATGTAATGTAATGTAAATGTAATGTTACAATAAAGTAACAATTTTGCAATATGTTGATGGTGGTATTTTTTTATCGCAGTATTCCTATCAGTGTTGTATAAGGGTTTTTATGCATAATAGTAACCCTAGAATGTGATCAAACAGTTTAAAATAGCTGAACTGAGATATATAATTTTTATGACTGCAGAAATATATTTAGTATACACATTATCTCACTGGTCACAATTGTGACCCACCATAAAACACAATTTTTCACACACTTTTCCAAAAAAAAAAAAAACCAAAAACAAAACAAAACAAAAAATAATAATTATTGATTATTTCAGTGTTACTAATGACACATCATTTGGATATTTTCATGTATGGGAAACATTTGGGATTAAATGGGTTAATTGCTGCTTGCAGCTTTATTTACTGTACAATTATTAGTAGTAGTAATATTAGTTTTATTGTTGTTGTTGTTATAGAAACCATAAAACCGTGGTAATGAGGAGCATGTTTTTTGTCATGATCTTACTAATACTACGTAATACTACATTTAACTCTGGATTCAAGAATTACAGTTGCTTTTCAACTACAACTACAAAGGAGAATTTAATACTTCTAATAAACATCAATTGAAGTAAAATATTAAGAACATGCAATATAATGTAATATTAATATTGGTAAATGCATTTGCAGTTTATTCAAAAATATATATTATTTTCTGTCCTTTATTTATTAATAAATTATTTATTCCAATTTAAATGCTCTAACCCCAGCAAAATATTAATGTGGGATCATCATCTTAGATCATCTTCAATCACGCTGGAGAATCATGTTGGTTTAGCTCCAGTGCCGCTGAGAAAGACCAAATACTGACAAAATAGGAAATTCTCATGTTTCAGGGTATTTATGAACAAAAAGTACAAAGACGAGGCGGTTTGAAATGATGGTCTGTAACAATCGATCCAGTAACACTGAACCCGTAACATTCCTAGCAGAGTTTAGAGAAACAAATAACTTCTGCCCGGTAACAGGAGCAGCCACAACCCCAGATTTATTTCAACAAAATAGTGAAAATACAGTTTATATAGTGGACTCTCTTCTCAGCTGTACATAATCGGAAACATTCATTTACAACAAAACATACAGTAAAAAAAAAAAAAAAAAACCTTTATGCTTATATCATTAATACAATCAATGCTGTTCATACCAAAACAACACGTACTAAAAAATAACAAGAAGAAAAACATCTGGGTCCAGACAGGTAAATAATAAAAATGTAATACTCCAGTTATGTCCCTTAATATAATACATTTATTTGTTTCATTTCAACCCTATACATCTAAGGTTTAGTTCATGTACAAATGTATTTATTTGCTTACAGAGAGAAACAACTATTAAACCATTTGCATTCTATACAAAATGTCCCGTCCAAAGAGCATGAACTAACAAGGAATGAAAATGCACATCTAGCATATAAATATATTTTCCCTCGACAAGCAGTATCGATCTCACTCACTATGTACAACGACAGGAGTAGCAAATCCAATAGCTGAGACTGTACAAATCAGACGACGCAGCCGCACCATCCTTATTGCGTAAAAAACAGGCAGACGCAGCAAGATGCGCATTTCAGCAAGAAGAAACACTGTAAACCGAGAGTGTGTGTAAACACGTCAGATGCTGAAATCAAGCGTCGCCGCCGAACTGTCCTGATCTCACAAAGCTTGTTCGACTTCACAAACAAACCAGAAGAGTGTGCATCGTTAAAGTACCATAGAGGTTTGTATCTGAAGCATATTTGATCTGTGTTGGATGCAAGAAGTGCTGCATGCACATGGTGTGATGCTCTATCAAATCTGTTTTCTCCAAGAGGAACTGAGCGGATGGTGAACAGTGCATGACAGGTGAGTGAAAATCAAGATGTCAGCTTAAGGAAGCATTTGGAGAGATGTGGCGGCTTCATTTCTGCGAGATCTTTCTTCACCGGTCACTGAAAACGTCCGTCTCGAGTTGGTAGATGATCAAGAATAGGCTTGTTTTATGGTTGAATTACCTTAAAGATGCTGCAGACCTGAAGAGTACCTTCTCTCGCATAAACCTGGAGTGTAAAGCAGGAGTGTCCGTGAAGCGCCGACGTCCGGTCAAACAGCAGAAACCTGCTCATCTGAAACACACAGGAGGACAAGCACGTGAAGTTGAGCTCAAACCATCACTGCTGGTCTGCACTGAGCGCTTCATCAACACTGACTGACAGCAACGCTATTCACACTCGATGGCACTAAAACGCATCCAGGCCACATTTCACCCCAACATAAATAAAAAAAACAAAGGAATTAATACTTTGTGTAAAATAAAGCCCATTTTGTACAACGACCAGCTCATTCATGTGATTAGTTTGAAAAACACTTCATTTGGGGGCCATTCACACAGAACGCATTTTTCCATTACAATGTGATATTTTTCCATTGTTTTTCTATGTAAACACGTTAGACGGATGTGTATGACCATTGTGCTTGTGTCTTGCATCTTTTGTAGCATCTCACACATGAGCACCGCGTTTTTAAGACTGTTGCTGTGTCCCAATTTGCATACTAAATAGTATTCATAAATAGAATTAGTATGTCCCAAATCATAGTATGTTGAAAAGAGTATACTAAAGATTCCCGGATGGTCTACTACTTCCGGTTAGAATTTGAAGTGCAGATCTATGCGCACTCTAACGACTAATATTGCCTGCAACACACTGTGCGTTGAACGAGGATTTGAGTAGAACTATAAACATGCATAAAAAGTGTTAAAAAAACTAAATAGATAAAGTGCATTAAAATAAACCCCTAGCAGTCACTAATTATACCCCTTGAAACTCGTTAATCAAATTGACGTTTTAACTTTTTTTCCCAGTGAAAATAATTGCTTCAAGCCTTAAAATGGCTTGAAAGTAACTCTACATCCTTTCCTCATTTAGTCATGAATATGCAAATTAGCCCCGCCTCCACCCAATCACTCCAGCTCAGCCTATCTGCTCCACTTTCACTCAGTTAACTGAAGTAGTAAACGCTATACAGTGGCAAGTGGCAAAATATGATTATTTCAACCATATACAGTATGTCTGAACCAGAAACTGATTCTGAAGAAGAGGCAGTGAATTATCCTAATTTACAAATCCATGTATCAGAATTGTAATGCATTCCCTATAATATCACACACATAACATAATTGGCTTATTTGCAGCTAATAATGTGTTGCTTCAAACATTGATTTCCACCAAAGGGGGTCTTTAACTCTTTCCCCGCCATTGACAGAAGTTTCCGGCTTTCTGTGTTTTCACTGTTATACAGTAGGGGGCGCTATTACACATCTTCTGAAAGAGTACTGAATCCCTGGATCAAAACATGGCGAAGAAGCAACACAAAGCGACTGCATATGTAAGCATATGTAAAATAACGCGATCATCAGCCATTAAACAGCAAATACATTAAATCTGCATAACTACACAGAGGGAAATGTTGACCCAGGAAGAGGTTTAGGACTGTGAAGCTTTGGATGTGTTGATGGAAGCAATCTACTCCATCTACAGTATGTTTTTATCATCGTTTCATGTGAAAAAGTTAGGACACCCTGTTGAATTCCATGGTTTTCTGTATCAGGAGATAATAAAAAATTATCTGGTCCTTGGAAAGTCTTAAAATTTGGAAATAAAGCCTCAGATGAACAATATCACATGACATATCACACCATGTCATTATCTGATTAACAAACAAAAAGCCAAGATGGAAAAGCCATGTGTGACAAAGTTAAGACACCCTATGATTCAGTTGCCTATAGATCCACTTTTGTATGACTATCAGTCTCTCAAATCGTTCTGGAAGAATTTTCGTCCAATCTTCTTTAAAACGTTGCTCCAGTTTATTGAGGTTCGTGGGCATTTGTTTATACACAGCTCTCACCACATGATGTCAGTCAGGATGAGGTCTGGACTATGACTGGGCTATTGCAGAACCTTGATTCTTCTCTTTTCAGCCGTTCTGTTGTAGATTTGCTGGTGTGCTTGGGATCACTGTCCTGCTGCATCACCCAATCTTGGCCAAGCATTAGCTGTTGAACGGATGTCCTCACATTTGACTCTAGAATACTTTGGTAAACAGAGGTCGACTCAATGACTGTGAGGTGCCCAGGTCCTGTGGCTATAAAACAAGCCCAAAATCATCAGCCCTCCTCCAACATGCTTGACTTTTGGTATGAGGTGTTTGTGCTGATATGCTTGTTAGGTTTTCACCAAATGTGATGCTGCACATTATGGCCAAACATCTCCACTTTGGTCTCATCTGTTCAAAGGTCATTGTTCTAGAAGACTTATGGTTTGTTCAAATGCAACTTTGCAAACCTAAACCGTGCTGCCTTGCTTTTTTAGATAAAGAAGCTTTCTTTTACCAGCCTTCCAAACATGCCATACTTGTCCCATATTTTTCTAACTGTACTGTCATGAATTGTATCATTTAACACGTTAACTGAGGCCTGTAGACTCTGTGGTGAAGTTCTTGGGTTTTCTGCCATTTCTCTAAGCGTTACATGGTCTGATCTTGGGATGAATTTGCTGGGATGTCCACTCCTGTGAGGATTGGTGTCTGTTTTGAGTGTCTTCCACTTGTGAATAATCTACCTCACTGTAGAATGATGGACTTCAGATTGTTTGGAAATGGCCATATTCTTCCCAGATTGATGGCAGCAACCATTGCTTCTCTAAGATCATAGCTGATGTCTTATCTCCTTGGCATTGTGTTAACACACACCTGAATGCTCCAGACCAGCAAACTGCTAAAACTTCTGCTTTTATAGAGGTGCTCACACTTGCTGATGATCAGTTAATCAAAGGCATTTGATTAGCAGTGTCTGACTGCTACTTACCCTCTTAATTCTTATGTTAACAGTAAGGGTGTCCTAACTTTGGCTTTCCCATTTTGGCTTTATTTTTGTTAAATAAACAATCACATTGTGCAATATGCCATGTATTGTTGTTCATCTGAGGTTTTATTTTCCAAATATTAAGACCTGGAAAGAACCAGTTATTTTTTTATGATGTCATGATAAGGAAAACCATGGAATTCAATAGGGTATCCTAACTTTTTAACATGACTGTAGTCTTTGACAAAAACACAATTTTCTCAGATTTATGTTCAAAATTTTGCTTTTTTTTAATGAAACTTACTGATGAAACTTAAATGCTGGTGGTGGCTGGCAACTTTCTTTTTTATAAAACACTGGCAGGGAAAGAGTTTCAAAAGGTTGTTTTCTTTCCATTAGTCTAGAGCTGGATGATATGGCCAAAATTTATATCACGATATATTTCTTAATTTTGGTCGATACAATGTAATTCTGATATCGATATAAACATTAAAAAAAAGACTCAGTAAAACTGCCAAGAATTCCCACAACAGATGTAACAGACTAACTTCTGAAAAATGAACTTGCCAAGTCTATGAAACCTCCTCCTATAACTTATATAATACTATATATTTTAGAAATAAAAATGGTACAAATAAATTAATGTTCACCTTTTATTTGTATTTAGCCTTTATACGAAATGTGAAATCACTGTCAAATAAACAAGACTCTCAGACTCACCTTATTAATATTAATAATTTTTAACGTTAAATTATAACATAGGCTGATCATTCTTACAGATTGAAACAAATGTGCTTCAGCCAGGATAAAGAATATGAAAAGTGCTCAGAGTTGCTGGAGAAAACAGAAAAAAGTGACAGCAAAATCACGTTGCTGGAGACAGGCTGATTGAAAATGCAAATTCATTCTTTGCCAGCAGGAGGCGCTTTTGGAGCGGCAGAAACAGTGGTTTCCTCGGTAAAGGCTGTAAACAAAGCAGCGTTGTGCTCATGAACGCTACTTTACCAGATAAAATGAAAACGCCATCGAAACTTTTCTGAAGACAGTCGGTTTCCTTCAAAGATACATTCATATAAATCACCCGCGCCGCGTTTTGACCTTGAAATATGCAGTGCTCATGTTTATTCAACAAAGTCAAACTGTAGTAAATTAATGTATGGGAAACACTGGTAATATATATTGAAATACCGGAAATGTGTTTAAAAATCATATCACCGTTATTGAAAAATATTGTATCGCGATATACATTGATATTGAATTATTGCCCATCCCTACATTAGTCTGAAACAACATTACAAAAAGCCAAAAATCACAAAACTGATCAATGCATGAAAAACAGTGTAGTATCCTGCCTTAATATCATCTTCGTAACAAATACTAGCGTAATGTAGAAGTAGGGTTGCAAAAAGGTGGAAAGTTTCCAGTAAATTTCGGAAACATTCCAGAAAATTTGGAAACTTTCCAGGATTTTTTGGAATCTTCCAGGAATTTTTGGAAAGTTTCCGGAAATTTTCCACCCCTTTGCAACCCTATAAGAAGTAGTCAAAATCATATTTTCGTAGTGTAAAATACCATTTAGTTGCTCGGAATGAGGGGTGAAATGCGAGCCGGACGTGTTTCTCTGCCCTGCAGGGTTTGACCACATACCCTCCTCACTATCAGCGTGAGAATGGAGAGTAACACTGGGCGGTCTGGACAGGTTCGGCTCGGCCAGGCTGTGTCGGAGCTTGCACCTCTGCAAGGCCACGCTATACTCGGGTGGCTTTACGTGGGTCGGCCGCAAGGCTCCTCCATCCAGCGTCAGGCCCTGGTAGCCCGGCGGAGTCGGGGGCGGCGCTTTGAACCTATCGTCTTTGCAGGGTGACGTTACACAGTACACTGGCAGGAAGCAGGCGGAGAGGTGCAGGAAGTGACGTGATGAGGGGGAAGGAGCAAAGAAAGAAACAAAACACACACAGACACACATACACAGACACAAAGCAAACATTAATGAATGAAAAGGGGAACATAAATCAAAAAGACGTTCACTAAGACACTGACACAGCTGCACCAATCACAACACACGCAGATTTGCATTAACCCTCAGAAGCTTGACACAAACAGGGCACAAAACACGGCCTGAGCTCCTCACGTTTCTTCTTCTGCAGTAAAATATGTTTCTGATTGAAGAAAATGAAATAAATAAAAAATAACTCATTTTTGAAAATTTGCTCATTGTGGCTCATTTTGCTAGAAATGGTCACATTTCACTTTGATTAAACGCATCACATGGTTACGTGACACCAGTTTGTGCCCTATTTGTGGGAAGCGCAGGACATCCTGGGTGAATCTTTTTACTGATATAAGTGTCCTAGAGGCATCAAGACACAAGCGAGCCAGAAGAGCTGCACATTTATCATCTAACGAGAGGACAGTGAAATCTGCTGGTGTCACATGCAGAAGCCGAAGCTCACCTATGAGTCCCTTCTCCGTGCTAGACGTGATCGTCTTGTACGAAGCGTCTGTGCTTTGCTGATCTTGCGTCTTGCGTTTGATGGTGCCGTAGCTGCCCTCGTAGGTGTCTGACAGGGAACTGGAGGAGGTCCAGCTCTGTCTTGACTGACTGAGCTCAGATCCGTCTCTGGAGCAGCTGTCCTCAGGCAAACCCGGGCCGATCTCCACCTCGGCGATCGGGCCGCCCATGGGCGTGTGGCGATGGATGAGCAGGTCCGGAGCTCGCTGGCCTGGAAGAGTCTGGAGGTTGTCGTGGGAGTTACTAGAGCAGGAGGTCCAGCTCCCGCGGCCGCTGTCGGCCATCTCAGAGATGGAGGTTTGCTCGGGCACCGTCAGCTCCTCCACGCTGCTGGAGAATGTGAAGCCGGACTCCCTCACGGCAGAGTGTCGGGCCGAAGACGAACTGGGGTAAGAAAAGTCAACAATTCAAAGGGAAAGCATAATTTTGTTCAATTTCTCATAAAACAAGACTTCATTTCTTCAAATTGCATCTCAAGTAAATGTATCTTGATTTAAGGATAAGACATTTGTATTGGAAAACAAGACAAAAATACTGAGAAAGATATTAATTTTTACAGTGCATGCAACACTTAATGCCATGACTTTCTGCACCAATTTGAGGCCTTAATTTGTGGAAGGGTGGATTAAGACTTTTTTAAGACCCTGATATTTCACTCTTTTTATGGCCTTAAACTGAATGTAAGCCTTTTTAATGAAACCCCTGTAATGAAACTCATTTTACAGCACAGACATCATGAATCCAGCAGAAGTGATTTGGATAAAGCTGCTTAGCTGGAGACTCTCTGAGGTGTTGTGGGATACGCTACCTCGTGCCGGGCTGACTGCAGTCGGCTGGAGCGTTTGCGGGCGTCTCTGACAGGACGCTGATGGTGGGCAATGTGGGCACGGAGTCCACGGAGCCGTTACTGACGATGCTGGAGCGGGAGGAGATCTCGCTGGAGTCGGACAGGTCGGACCTACCAGCGGGCAAGAGTGCGTAACCTATGAGAGAGAGAGGAGACAGAAGATCAGCACGCCTGCTGTCACTCTCGCAGGTAGGGCTGGGTATCGTTCAAAAATTTTCGATATCAATACCGATACGATACCTTGACTTCGATACCAGTTCCTGAACGATACTTTTTTCGATACCAATTTTATGAAATCAGTTTTAACAAGATTACATTACTGTCTCTCAAAAAAACAGGTTTTATTTTTTCAGCTTGTTGACGATTATACAGACTTAAAGGGATAGTTCACCCAAAAATTAAAATTCTGTCATTATTTACTCACCCTCATGTCGTTCCAAACCTGTAAGACCTTTGTTTATCTTCAGAATACAAATTTTTGATGCATTCTGAGATCTCTCTGACCCTCCCATAGACAGCAAGGATCCTTACACGATCAAGGCTCAGAAACATAGCAAGGACATTGTTAAAATAATAATGTATGTACGCGGATACGCTGTTTACGCTTTGATCTGAACGTAAACAATGTATCCGCATACATACGTTGCATATGTTGTTTACGTATGTGATACTCTCCAAAATGGTGCTATAGGGTGACGTGGAGGAGACGAATTGTTGAATAAAGTCGTTATTTTTGTTTTCTTTGCGCACAAAAACTGTTCTCGTAGCTTCGTAAAATTACCACTAAAAAGAACCCCTGATGTCACATGGATTATTTTAACGATCTCCTTGCTACGTTTCTGAGCCTTGATCGAGTAAGGATCCTTGCTGTCTATGGGAGGGTCAGAGAGCTCTCAGAATTCATCAAAAGTATCTAAATTTGTGTTCTGAAGATGAATGAAGGTCTTACGGGTTTGGAACGACACGAGGGTGAGTCATGAGTTTTTAACTCCTGAGCCACTGCACAAAGGAACAAAATGTAACCAACAAAATAAATCAGTGCAAATACTTCTAAAAAAGTTCAAATAGTTTTCAGTTTACACATCTGTTACACTACACTAGTGTGTGTTTGTTTTAAAGCGAATAGCTCAGACAGAATCATCATTTCTATTCATTTTCTACTGATTTACTGGATGAATGGTCACGTAACGTGGGCTAGGGTCGTGTAGTATGGACGGAGAAGATCTTTTCTGAAACGCAGTGTCAACGCCAGTATGGACAAGGATTGTTTTCATTTTATAACAAAAACGCGCCAGTGTAAATGTAGCCTTACATCTAAGAGGGTTGGGACGCATTCGCACTACAGCCTCACGTGTGCGCCACATCTCTGAGTGTAACCGGTGTAAACTAGTAGGTGTGTTCAACTTGAGGCGGACCGACTGTGCAGACCGATCGGTGTATTACAGTACCACGAGAGCTATAGAGAGCAGACTGCTCCGTACGCTTTCGAATCGATCTGCGCCGCACCACTTCTAGTCGAACACACCTAGTGCTGCAGTATTATTGGCTCACTGCCATTGATGAGATTAACCTCTTAGGTATCGAAGTTTGGTACAGAACGACAAGATGTTTTTCGATACTCGATAGTATCGAAGCAATTCGGTCGGTGCCTAAAAAGTTTCAAAGTTGATACCCAGCCCTACTCGCAGGACATCGCTGAGCATGACACGGACCCAATGGCGCAACGCAAACCTCTGCCTTTATTACACAACTGATGGAAAGCTCACAGTCTGATCATTACAGAGAAACAGTGAAGAAGAGTCTCAACTATGACACATGAAAACATCCGGTCCTGATCCTGTCATCTTTCACTCACCTTCACCAATACTGATGGTTTTGTGCGAAAAATAACCAGAATGAATCACACATTCAACATAATCGGGCATACAACCTGGCACAACTTTTCTTGACACGCAGCTTCAATTATTCAAATGCACAGATGAATCTGAAAGACTGAATGTGAATAAATGACTACAGGGTCTTCATCTCTGGCTGAACTACACTGATGCGGAGGAACATGAACAGCACATAATAACCAGTCACACAGTTTTCCTCCTGCTGTGTCTGTCTGTCTTCAGACTGTCTGCCTGCTGCTCATCCTGTCTCACTGTCCCAGTTCTGTCCCTGGACTTGCTCCTGTCTCTCAAAAGTCTGAAGGGGGACCTGAAGCGCTTGCGTGTCTCTTCCTGTCCCTGTCTGTTCTCTTCCTGTCTGCCACTCTGACATGTCATCCTCAGGATCTGTCTCTGAAGGAAAGCCCCACCTATGCCATACGAGCGTCCGCCTGTCGTCCTGACGCCGACCTCGCTGGCCAGAGACGAGGATGAACCCGACAGGTTCAGCTGACCACAGTTCTGTCTGGGAGCTCCGCCCACTGTGAGAGAATGATGGGAATATTTCAGAAACACTGAAGCTTGAATATCACGAAAGACATGATTAACACTGTAAAGCCTGACATGTGAAATAATAGTCAGAAAACTGAAACAGTTTACTGAACCTTTAGACAAAATCATTTTAAAAAAGTCTTTTTTGTCTCATCTTTTGTATCATATTAAATACATCAGGCCTTTATGGCTCATATGTGACCCTGGAGCACAAAAGCAGTCATAAGTAGCACAGGTATATTTGCAGCAATAGGCAACAACACATTGTATGGGTCAAAATTATCCATTTTTCTTTTATGCCAAAAATCATTAGGATATTAAGTAAAGATCATGTTCCATGAAGATATTTTGTAAATTTCCTTCCGTAAATATATCAAAACTTAATTTTTGATTAGTAATATGTATTGCTAAGGACTTCATTTGGACAACTTTAAAGGCGATTTTCTCAATATTTAGATTTTTTGCACCCTCAGATTCCAGATTTTCAAATAGTTGTATCTTAGCCAAATATTGTCCTGTCCTAACAAACATATATCAATGCAAAGCTTATTTATTCAGCTTTCAGATGATGTATAAATCTCAATTTCAAAAAATTTACCCTTATGACTGGTTTTGTGGTCCAGGGTCACATATGGTCTGATATAGTGAGAACAGGGAGAGGAAAAAACTGCTCAGTTTTATTCAGAGACCCAAATTGAGCAAAAATATATCATTTGGTGCAGATGCTGATGCATTTACATGTACAAAAGTGATGAAATTCTGATGCTTGTAAGGTAAACCAATGAGATCTTTATAACATTATAGCAGAAACTTACATAAAATGATATAAAGATCAGTCGTCACTCTATATCTCCAATAATATGTCTTAGTAAGATGAGATTTAAATGCTTAGTTTGATGATCAAAATATATAACGCAATGCGATACAATGATGAGAGATGAATAAACAAATGTTCCTCAAAAGCCTGATGATCATATTTGAGACTCACCGATTTTTCTAAAAAATTATGTCTGAATAATCAAGTAAAGCAAAACTGCTACAGTCCAGTAAGTGTTTATCTTAAAATATTACTAACAATATAATTTTTTTTCTTATGCTTACTTTATAAAAATCTGTAAAGATGTCACAGCAAAAAGACACGTGAAGCATGAGCTGAAGGTGGATGTTAGTACAGTTACTTTTATTATAAACTATCACTTTCATCAAGTTTTAATCCTGTTGATAATTTAGAGGACTTCGAAATCTATGTATCAAATACATTAAACAACAACTGATTCCGTTTTGAGTAAACGAATGACAAAAACTTACTGAGCTGAATACAGCTGAAGATCAGGAACTGGAAGTGCAGCCATGTGTTTATTTTAGTTTTCCAGTATCTGATATACAGGTGACTGGAGGTTTGTCTGGGTCGTACCTTTGCGAGGAGATCCCTGTGGGGAGACGGTAGGACTGGAGTGCAGAGACGAGACGGTGGACATGTCTTCGGGTCTCTTGAGGCTCATGTCATCGGCCACGCCAGCTGCTTTCTTCAGCGTCTGAGGTGAGTTGGGAGCTGAAAGAGCACAGCAGACACTGACACAGTTCAGACAGCAGAGGGAGCCGTACGCTAAACCATTATCACTTCCTGAGCTGCTAAAGACATGAACTCTTCCATACACATAATGAGGTTCACACTGTGAAATACTGCTGAGGTTATTTGTATCATCACATTCATATGGTTTGATTTTTGCTACTTTTCTTGAGAGAGATAGTGAAGACTAGTGATGGCGAAGTGAAGCGTTCTGAACCAGCGAAGTTTTCAACACAACTGTATCGGAAAAAGTTTCATTACTCATCAACTCGGTTTATTCTGTGGCCATAAAAATGAATAACACCTTCCAAAGGGCTGTGTTCCATTACAGCCGCTGGTTTCACATCTGGTTCTACAAATAATTCTTTGTTTTATTTTACTGTATAGAAATAATGGTCATTGTCAAAGTCATTCATTTGTGTCGGTGTACTGCCTTAAACTACTTAAAATACAGTGTACTTTACTTAAAATAAGTAAAATAAATCAAACATAAATTCATAAATTAAATCTGTGATCTGTCTGTTTTAACTCTGCCTCAGTCCTTAGACTGTTATTTCATGGGCAAAGTTAATTTGAGCTTAATATATAAATTACAATTTAAAAAAAAAAGCAACGCTAACGCATTATAATGTTATATAATGTAAAGGAAACGGCGAGGTTCGCTTTGTTTGAACCTGATACTGAAGCGGTCACGTGGTTTTCGGACGTCATAGATCACGTGCTTTTGGCAAAATGAATCAAGCTCCGATACAGTGCTTCAATGAGAAATTTATTTTTTTAATACAAGCTTCGGAGCTTCCATGTTGAATATAACATCGCTAGTGAAGACAGAACGGGAAATGAAGGTGAGAAGGTGGTTGTATCTCTAATGAAATAAAACACCTATTAACGTTTCTGCACTGTCAAACATAATTTTCTTACTTAGTATTTTTATCTTGTTTTCCATTACAAACATCTAAACATTCCTAAATCAAGATACATTAACTTAAGAAGTAATGAAAGCTTGAAACAAGAAAAAATGTCTGTCCGTTTCTCTTTGGAATGTTTATTTTCCTCATCTGTTTATTGACAGATTTTTTTTTTCTTGTTTCAAGCATAAACTCACTTAATTTTGATACAGAAAATAAGACCTAATATCATACGTAATTTTTCTTATTAAGTATATCCATTTTGAGTTTAGAATTTCAGACATTTGTTATAGCAAATACAACAAAAATACTGAGTAAGAAAATAATTAAATAATTATATAAAATTATTAAAAGTAATTTAATAAAATTTGATGATCTGGTTGATTTTGAAATTGCACAGATAATGTATAAAGCAAAAACAGTTTACTTCCCAAATGTATTCAGAGACTGTTTGAAATGAGAGAGTCAGTATAAACTTAAGGGTAAAGAATAGATGAAAATATGTCAAAGGGGTGAAATTATGGAATAACAATGACAAGGAATTCAGAATGTGTATATCACATTACAATTGAACAAAAAAAAAAAAAAAAGAGTTAAAAATAAGGTTATAAACAAATATGTAACTCAAAATGAATAATTTGCATATGAACTACTTTAAACAGTTGTATTAATTTATAAAATGTTAAATTTTGTATAGTATAAAGGTCTTAAGAAATGTAATAAGTTTTGTTTTTGCATCTTTTTGTATAATCTAAATTTAGTAGTGGAAGTGATGCTTATGAAAAATGGCAAATAAAATAAGCTTCAGGTTACACCTTTTTGGTTATAGTGTGAAATTATTATGGAACTATGTATGAGGACTGAGAAAATCTAGATGATGATGATGAACACAGTCAGACATGCAGCATGTAATCTATCATTTCAGGAAGATTGCGATGGCCACGTACCGAAGGCAGCGGACAGGTCTTTGGCGATGCTCTTCTTGCGCAGAGGGTACAGGCTGACGGGAGGAACCTGCAGCACCTGAGAGACGCGGTTCTGAGACTTGGCTGAAGACACACCGGAGCGCATGGACACCGGGGACATGTCTGATTTAGTGGACCGCCGCTCGCTCAGGTTCTTAGACACTGCAGGACAACACACAACACTTGCTGTTAGATGTTTCATTTGGAAAGTGTGTATGTGCATCATTCATGACATTCAGATATTTATTAGGGGGACCATCAATCCTTGTTTCATGCCACGATTGGTCATATTGGTCATACTGCTTTTCAGTCATTACCTTCAGCAAGTATGACATTTTTTTTAGCAATTTAGAAAGCCCAGCCAGGACGTATGGTCACCCTACATTTATTAATGTGGCTTAAGAGTCCAAATACCTTCTTTAAATGCCAGGCTATAGTTAGGGACGCAAATAAGTGGTGCGCATGCGCAACCAAAATAAAAAATGTGCTGGGTTAATAAGTTCAGACTGCTGATTTGCATACCGACATGGTTGACAGCTGTTAATGCACAATCACCGTTTTAGATCAACTGACTGTAATACTCTACAAGATTTCCATTTGAACTGAAAGCATAAATCTAGGCTTCTGTATGTTTTAGCGCTGTCGAGTGAAGCGCATCACTGAATGAAGTGTCACAGTTTAGCGTTTTGCTCTAAACCGGCAGCGCTAAAACAAGCAGCGCATAGCATATACTTACTTGCTGGCAACCCGCCAAAATTACATTTTGCTAATTTTAAGTATGGAAATTATTAAAATTTAATACACATATATATACACACACACACACACACACATATATATATATATATATATATATATATATATACACACACACACACACACACACACACACATATATATATATATATATATATATATATATATATATATATAATTTTTTATTTTGAAGTATTAAATATATATATAGTATATATAAAGTAAAAAAATAAGAGAAAATTAAAATTAGGATTGTATTTTTAAGTGTAATATAAAATAACTATTTTTATTTAATACTCACTTTTTATTTTAACGTATATTAGTACTATTGCACTTTATTTATTATTTTATAATAAATAAATAAATAAATGCATAATTAAATAAAAGTGCAATAATACTACTATTATTAATTCTTTTTTTTATAGTTATATTTAATGTGTTATATTATGAGTAGTGTGAGCAACAAATGCATCCCTGGCTATAGTAAAAAAAAATACAAAAAACCCCAGTTCACACATTTCTACTAGCTCAGCCCTATTTGAGATTAACTAAAAGAACCCAAACCACTTTACATAACAAGCTCAGTAATTCAACAGACAGCACAGGCTGCTGATCAGAGTACGCACGTGTGCTGTAGGCCGCTTCACACTGCAGGGACATGATCTGGAACTTCTCCTCGTCCGTCTCCACCTCCAGGTGTGCCAGGTACTGCTTCACCTTACGTGCCATCTGGGCGTCCTCGTACAGCTTTTTGGCGTTGAGCAGAGAGCTGCGCCTCACGCGCTTCTTGTGATTGCCCTGAACATCCAGCAGGTTTGAGTTGGTGCTGCCCTGACTCAGAGACCTGAGGAAACGGATGAGGAGTGAGACCAACAACTGACAAACACACCAGGTGCTTCAATCCCATGGGCTGAGGTTCACTAATAAATGGGTGGACAATCACAAACAGAAAAGAGACAGTAATATCCACAAAAGTGGAATTGTGTCACGAATAGATGAAACTTGATGATATACAACTTTTTTTCTGGTCTTGCAAAGTCATTTCTGTGAATCTTGTTTTTCATGTATAGTTTATGAGCTTCTTGCATGTACACTACCGGTCAGCAAGATTTAAAAAAAATAATAAAACATTTATTCAGCAAGGACGCATTAAATTGATCAAAAGTAATTTTATATATAAATAAAGAAATTTCTCTTTCAAATAAATGCTGTTCTTTTGAACTTCCTTTTCATCTGTGAATCGTGAAAAACAAAATGTATCAGTTTCCACAAAAATATTGGGCTGTTTTCAACATTGATAATAATCATAAATGTTTCTTGAGCTGCAAATCAGCATATTAGAATGATTTCTGAAAGATCATGTGACACTGAAGACTGAAGTAATGATGCTGAAAATTCAGCTTTGATCACGAATAAATTACAGTTTAACAAATATTCACATAGAAAACAGTTACTTAAAATTGTAATAATATTTCACAATATTACTGCTTTTGCTGCATTGTTTCTATCAAATAAATGAGCATAAATTGATGCCTTGGTGAGCAGAAGAGACTTTTTTTCAAAAACATTAAAAATCTTAATTATTCCAAACTTTTGACCAGTAATGTATTTGTAGAACTCTATTTGTAAAAGTCCTTCCATTTATTTGTGAATATGAAACATTAAACCTCATATACTTGCCACTCTAAGCAAACAATGACTACAGCAGCGTAATGCGGCCATGCAACGTGTTCATTTCCATTAATGCAGAAAATACACAAATAAATCAAAAGCGACGACCACGATCTGTTACGTGAAGATCAATGGTTTAGAGGATGAGAGAGAGGAAGGAAGAGTCGCAGGAGTTGGTGTGTCCAGGTTAATGGTCATGACACATTCAGGACATGCAGGACAGCACACTTACCCTAAACTCTTCCACCTCTTCTTCCTGTAAGCAAAGCCCACGAGAGGCAGAGAACAGGTGAACAGAAAGAGAGAAACACTCAGACAGACAGAAAGCACCACCAACAAAGACTAAACTTGATCCTATCAGAGAAAGGGAGAAAACATCTGCTGCATGTGTGCGAGCGACTCAATGACAATGAATGAATTTGACGTCTAAATAAAACCATCAAAAGGTAAAATGGATGTGATTTTATCCGACTGGACTGTGAAAAGTGAGCGGTCTGACTGAACAGCTACTAGAATTACTAACGTTCCCACTCACACAGTCTACGTGACGGGTTTTCCCCATAAGAATGAGATACCATTAGAAAGAAAACAACAGTGAATCTTTCACAATAAGAGCCGGAACAATTTTGATTTCTTGTGGAGTTTCAATTTCAGTTGTTGTCTGTTTCATATCCCGTCACGGAGACCACTGAACGCGCCTCTTTAAATGGTTCCAAGGTGCTCGTTGTTGTATTTTAAAACAATCACAATGTTTGCAATTGACATTTTTGGCATTTAAAATAAAATGATCCCAAACGTAACTGCGGCGCGTGGGGCTGTGCAAAACACACTGTTGCTCACATGAAACATTTTTTATGTAAGTATTATTACACAAGTGAGGTGCAAAGTTTTGTTTATAAGAGAAATAGGTCATTAGCAGACAAATGTTGCATCATGACCATGCTTTTGCATTCATGCTGTTTGATAAATTTAAAGCCATTCGCGGCTTTGTGTTCTGTTTTTCTGGTTGGTCACAAATTTCCACAAATTTAATAATATTTATTGTTTCTTTTCCCAAATCCTTACTGTCTCACTCTAATTTCGCAGGTTTATTTTATTGTCGTTCACTTTTAATCACTGTTTTCGCATCTCTTACTGTGGTAAACATGCGGTGTTAAATGAACGATTTCATGGCCATGAATTAAGAATTCATTCCTATAAATCATGGGTTTTCTAGGGAACAAATTAATGAAACATGGACAGTGGCCACAAATTAATAAGTTGTAGGAACAAATTAACAAGTTCTAAGAATGAATTATATATATATATATATATATATATATATATATATATATATATATATATATATATATATGTATTAGGGCTGTCAATCGATTAAAATATTTAATCACGATTAATCACGTGATTGTCGTGAGTTAACTCGCGATTAATTGCAACTTAAATCACACATTTTTATTTGTTCTAAATGTACCTTAAATTAATACTTTTCAAGTTTTTAATACTCTAATCAACATGGGCATGGACAAATATGGATGTTTTATGCAAATGTATGTTTATTATTATTGAAACCATAGTCAACAGAGCATGAAGAGTAGACATGTTTCAAAGGTCATTGATGTTTTTCAAAGAACTTGCTCATGTCTATTAGACATATGAAAAAAGAAATTCCAGGTTCTCATTCCTTCTCTTTCTTTGCACTGAGCAATTTACTTACACAAACCTGTTTACATTTTTTCACGACAGGGCAGCTCACTTCTTCTGAACATGCAAAATGTACATTTATTATTTATTATTACATTTGTTTCCCTCTCTGTGCCCACATACTGTATTTTGATGCAGCTAAATTCTCAATAAAACTGTTTTCATTGCTATATTTACTATTTCTGCTCTCAGACAACGGAATGAATATGAAATAGTGATTGAAACACTATTTAAGACTACATAACCAGCTGTCCCTTTCAAGACGTTAATCTGCACAAAAATCCTGATAATCGAGCCATCGTCTGATGAAATCAAATACACATAAGATAAAGACAATAGCTGTGCTGTGATTTCGGCTGTACTTGCGTGTAAAATTAGAGAAGCAACATAACATCTGTGTTTAACTGAAAGCGCTGCTCCTATCCGCCGCTCTCAGAACAGAAACTGAACAGACGCAGAGAGAGAGAGAAAGAGAGAGGTGTGCACGCGCACTGGGAAAGCAAGACCTCGCGCTCGCGCGGAAGTACCGGCGTTTCTCAGAAACTAAATATGGTTTGGGCGTTTTTTTTTTTTAAGGGAAAAAAAGTCGCTAAAGGGGTCTGCAATGTCGCTAAGTTGGCAACACTGTGCATCTCCATTTCTCCAACTACAGGTTAGGCAACGGGTCAAACAGAAAATACGCACTGCATTATTAACGCGTTAACTTTGACAGCCCTAATATATATATATATATATATATATATATATATATATATATATATATATATATATATATATATATATACATATCTCTGTCCTGCTCATGTGTCCGCAGCCTTGTCAAAGCGCAAAGCCCGATATAAAACATTTATCTGGGGAAATTATAATTAAACATGACTTATTTACTACATTTCAATACAAAAGAACATTGTATTGTTTCTGTTTAACGTACTTTTAATGTTTGGATCACATTAAAAGCGTAATTTGTACGTTAGTGAATTATTTTCGCCAAAGATCCAGCCCCGTCACTCACAGCCGCTTGCACATGTTTTGTGCATGAGCCGCACACCGCCCAAAATTAAACTGCTTAATCGACCATCGATAGCTTTAATCGACTGCACCTCTTATCGACAATTAATCGATCGTCGATTAATCGTTGACATCCCTAGTGCAAATGTCTGCAGTCTTCACCTCTGTCTGAACATGAGCGCTGGGTCCATGTTGGCTGACGTCATGCGCACCACATTTCGTATCTCCTTGGCGATCATTCGTAACTTTTCGAAATTCACCAGGCCATCAACACTCGAATCGTTACCTGGTAAAGATAAGAGATGACGGACAGTTTTAAGACCTGACACATGAAAAGTATTTTTAACAATATAGACACATGTGCAGAGCTGGGTAGTAACTGATTACATGTAATCTGGATCCAAAAGTAATCAGACTCCAAAAATTAAGTACTCGTAATTAGAGTATATTCAGTTTTAAAATGCTCATAATCACTTTACAGATACTTTTTTATAGATTACAAGATTACATATTTTTCACAGAATGGCAGTAAATTATTCATAACTGATTGATCCTCCCTAATATTCACAAATGTCATGTAAATAAATTTGCAAACCAGTAATTTTAACAAATAATTATGCTTAATAAACATGAAAACAAGTTTTTCGGGTGTGAAATATTTTTGTCCAGACTTCCAGAATCAACAGTCACTGAAGGTAAAAATATGACAGCGTTTTTAGTTCTTTTCACAGTCATCAAGAAAAAATGAGACAGACCGCACCAGTGCGGCCTTCGACCCCAGAGGGTTAATGTTTGTTTATGTAATGCAGGGATTCCCAAACGTTTTTGTCAGTCAAACTCTTTAAAATAAAATGTTTACTTAAAATATCTCTGAAGAAGTAAATATTCCAATAATTTAACAATTTGCAAATTTACAGTTCTCTGATGTCAGTTAATAGTCACTGACATGCAGATGAAACAAATGAAATATTTCTACTTTTAGTGATCAAGTGTTTAAATTATTTTTATTTTACATTTTTATAATTTAATTGTTAGTTTTTTTTTATCAACTCATCAACCCACAGCAGTTCTTACATTAAGCCCAGTTTGGGAAACCGCGGTGTAATGTAATGTTTAATGCATTTTATGATGTTGATATAAAAAAATGGAATATATTTCTGGCTCATTGTTTTTTATATCAATGTTACATTTAATGGTAAGTTAAAAACAAATGAGATAAAAAAAAAGTAATATAAAAAGTAGTCAGAATACATTACCTAAAACAAGTAACCTAGATCACATTACGAACTACAATTTTCATCATGTAATCTGTATTCAGTTAAAAACAACAATTTAAAAGCAATCTGCACTGCACATGTGTATTTAAGAAGGTAAACTTAACCTACTGACCTTCGTGCAGGAAGGTGAGGTCTTTCTTGACCACGGGAAACAGAGGGATGATGGGAGGCTGTACGCTCTGGCTGCTCAGGACGTTGCGGTATTTGGCCATGTTGCGCGACGGATCGAAGATGTCCTGAAGGTCACGGAAGAGTTTCTCATACTTACTGGGTAGCTTCTCCCACGTGCTCCTCAATCGAGCTACTGGAGCCAGATTAAGACCACTGAAGAGCACATAAAAACACAGCACATGAACATCATGTACGGTTCTGCAATGACGTTTACACACCCCTTACAGAATCTGCCAATGTTTAACCATTTGCAAAATAAGAGAGATTAAAGCTGCATTTTATGTTCTGATGAAGCTGCACAACTACATAATTTGTGTAAATTGTAAATTATGAATAACTTTTTCTTGTGGATAATTCAGAAATATCTATTAGAGGGCTCTACAGTGCGACCGTTTCAGTTGCAATTGCATTTACTGCATGGAAATAAATATTTGGGCACACCAGTGCGAGTGACCCAATCTACGGGGTGCTAGAGGGTGCACCCTCAGCTGAAACTAATAATAGCATTTGCGTAACAGATTTAGCAAACGCTTCAGACCAGTGTGTATGTGTTTGCACTCTGGAAAGCCGTCAAAGGTTTCTATTTACAACATGCTTTGCAGCACTGAGCAATGTAGTCAATCACAGACATATCTGTTGATTTCTTGAATACAGTGGCAACCAGAGGTGTTCAAGTTAAGTCGGGCTCACACTACAGGACTTTTAGCCCGATTTAGCCCCGATTTTTCCCTCCCAAGAATCGGAGGAAAAACCTTGTCGAGAACCTCGATCGGCTTCGATATTCGGTGCAGATTATCTGGTAATGTGAGGCGTTCACAGATCGAATCTTGCACCTCCCGATCTGCTCGCACACAAATCGGGGCCACCCCAATCATATCAAATATGTTTGATATTTAGGATTTAAATCGGGATGATGACGGCTATATGATTACGTCAGTACTTGCACAATAGCCAATGCGCGACCGCAAAACAGCTGCTGTACAGATCCGTTGGATAGTGGAGATGGAGAAACTGCTTGTGTAAGTTTTGCAATAACACAACTGTCTCAATAATGTGTCGAAAATGTATCACAACCGTAAGTGGAAAGAGAAGCGCTGGGGTGATATCGCCTCAGTTTTGAACGTACCGGGTGAGTGAAAGCTGCTAGCATGTTAATGTAAACATTAGTTGCTAAACTGTCAATCACGTGTGCCGCTTTCTCCGGCATAATAATCTTAATTATATCTTGTACTGTGTGCATGTTTAAGATTTGAGGGTCAGAAAATCTGCTAAGATTATCTGTATGTGTGTGCTGCAACCAGATTTCATAATCGGTTAGAATTTTAAAACTCCTGTAGTGTGAGCCCGGCTTTAGGCAGAATTTTGTTAAGAGCTAAGTTCTGTGCGCTTGTTAATCCTCTCATTATAACAAACCAAGTGTAGGCACGATGTAAATACAAGATTAACTGTGCAATATAGAGCATCACTGATTATCACAGAAGTTTGTGAGACTCACCTAATAATGGCAAACATGGAGTTGAAGTTCTTGCACTCGCGGCAGTGCAGGGCAATCTTGATAAAGTGCTTGATGGTCTTCATACGTTTGAGCGCGTTGGGCTCGCGCAGGATCTCAGTGGCCACCCAGAAGGTCTCCTGGTTGATGACCTCCTCGAACTGCTTCAGGCGGCTGCTGCCTCCACCGCCGGGGTCCAGCTTAAACAGGTCATCCACATACTCAGTGGACTCGATGTTACGGAACAGGCCAAAGTCTCTCATGGAGAGCTGCGCAGCCACCTCCACGGTGCTGAGCTGCAGGAGACCGATCTGACTCTCCCTCAAGAGCTCCTGAGCGTCTTCATCAGAGCAAAGCGTCTCTGTCTCCATGTTGTTCTTCAGGTAGTACCTGAGTAAACACATGAATGATGGGATCACTATATAGGGTTGGGTATCATTTGGGTTTTTTACGATACCGATGCCAAATCGCTACTTTTTAAACGGTACCGGTGCCTAAACTGCCTGAACCGATACTTAAATTTATTTATTTTTTTTTACCCAAAATAGGATGGACTGGCCTTTAGCGCAATAAACACATTTGATGACTGCTTCATACATACTGGACGCCAGAGGGCGCCCTCGCGCAGAGACTCCACATATGCGTCACAGAAGCAACAGAACTAATGATGTTCCAGGAAATCCCTAATATGGACAAAGGCATTGCTATCATTGTACACAGAAGATATAAATGTTTTGAATGATAAAACAAAGACAATATTCACTTGACTGCGACAATGTAGTTTATCTGTGTTATTCAAGTCGTCTCTGGTATTTTCATAATAATTAAGTATATTTATAATCCACTGCTAATCAACATAGATTTTTTTTACAGTATAGTACATTTTCTGCCTCATTCTGTGACAAGAAGCCACATCAGATCACAAAAGGAAGCATTTGACTGATGTTGTGGAGTAAAAATGTTATAATGTTCTCTTTTGTTGGACAACAGGTTTAGAAACGCTTCTCATTGCAAGTCATTACAAGGGAAGTTTAGCTTTAGGCATTTTAATTTAATTGTGTTTAGCTTAGCGGTAGGCTACCTGCTGCCATCAGAGCAAGTGTAATTATTGCATTCACGTGCTCCTCGTATGCTCTCATTTCCCGAGTTGTGCTTTTAAGTCGGAATGCGAAAGCAACATAGGCACTCATGTTACTACAAAGATTTGTATTATTAGAGCTTTCCGACTTGCGCTCACATGCATTTTCTCAGTTGGGAAATTATGCTAGTGATGATGCTGCTTACGTATGTTTCGGAGAACCAGAGGACACATATTTCAGTTGATTGCTCAGACATTTAAGTGGCACCGAAATCTGCGTTATGATTCGGTTCTAGTACATACCAGTTACGTAGGTACCGGGTTTCAGTACCCAACCCTATTACTATATATTGTGTCTTTTTGGTCATCAGCTTTGGTCACGTACATCACATGTCCCTTTTGTGGCCGAGATGCTGGTTCTGCTCTGGTTCCAGCTTACCTGCCGTTGAGCTGGATGCGGTCCGCTAATTTTGAGAGCTGGTCGGGCAGTCGGCGCTGTTTGATGACTCCTTCAGGACTAACGGAAACCTCACACAGCGAGTAGGTCTCTGGAGCGGCGATGAGGCTGAACTCGCTGACCACATGCGAGACGACATCTTTGGCTGTGGTGTCTTTACTGATGATGATATAGCAGCTCTGCTGGTCGGCCTTGAACACGCGGATCACCTGATCTGGAATGTCTGTTTGTGTTAAGAGGAAAGAGATGGCGTTAAACACAACACAGGCAAAGATGTACACATATTCATAGCAGGACCTAAACCTCACGTGAAATGAAAGGGGAGGTCAATGGCTCAATGACAAGATGTTTGGCTCAGATCTGTTCAAGCCGTGGGCTTCCACATTATTTGAAGATGAAGTCTTATCGGTTTGGAACACAATCCATCACACTGATGCATTTTCACATGCTTTTGGAGACTAAAACATTTCATGCCACAAACCCATGATCACGTGCAAATGAGTTCAAAACGTGTACGTAGGATGTACTTACAGTAGAAACCAGCCACTTCGAGGAGCCAAGAAACACACAAAGAGTAAAGACAGAGAGAGAGAGGGAGAGATGACACATGACACTCCAGAACACATGATCCACCAGCGGACACATCACAACTAATCTAGAGATGGCCTCCGCGTTATGAACGTCTCTTGTACCGAACATCACGTTGCATATAAAAGGGATAGTTCAACCAAAAGAGAAAATTAAGTCATCATTTACTCACCCTTGTGTTGTTCTAATGCCGTATGCCCTACTTTGATTTTCGGACCAGAAAAGGAGATTTTTTAAAAATTAAAAAAAAATGCACACACACTTGTCCGTGGCAATCAGCATCAAGCTTTTTAAAAAAGATGCAAAAGTATCACAGAATGATCCTATATGACACGTGTTGTATATTTCAAGTGTTTGGGGGTATAGGATAGGGTCTGGTGAAAAATAAACCAAAATTTTATATATTATTTAACAAATGCCCTGACCTTGACAGTTGGTCTCTGTGCACGACTGTGCGTTCATGAGACTATTAGCATCGCAGTTCACTCCCGCTTGCCCAGGAAAAGCACACAATTTGTGAAAAAATCTAAATCAATAAAAATACGACATTTAAAAATGCCTAGAAATCTCCAAAAAAGTATTTTTCTTCACTTTGTCTAATATCTCTGGACAGGAACTCCAGTTGACAAAATGAATTGACAGATGAACACGATAACGACGAGCACAAGAGATATATTTACCTGAGAGAAGAAAGCACATGGATTGTATTTCATGTCACATTTTTATTCATCTTGATTTTTCACAGTTGTACACAGAGACCAAAGTCAGGATATTTGTTAAATAATGTGTTAAATTTCAGTTTGTTTTACACCAAACCCTATCGTATACCCGCAGAACACTTGGAATATACAGCATGTGTCGCATGGGACCTTTCTGTGATATTTTTGCATCTTTTTAAAAAAGCTTGATGCTGATCACCGTATACTGCCATTATATAGACAAGCATGGGCAGGACAGTTTTTTTAAAAAACACCTTTTGTGGTCTGAAAAAGAAAGAAGGGCATACAGCATCAAAACAACACAAGGGTGAGTAAATGAAGAAAATAATGATTTTCATTTTTGGTTGAACTATCCCTTTAACTTCAGCTGGTTTCCACATTCCTGTGCAGAGGATCTGAAACAGGCCGCAAGCTTTCATTTGAACATTTACAGAAATCCTTCCCAGCATCCTCATATATTCAAACTATATCTCTATTTGCATGCATAAGGTTTTCAGAGCTTGAAATAAGGAGCAAACAGCATCAGGTGCACTCATCTACAGAAGAAACCCTCCATTGTGAAAAAAAGCACACTTTGGCATAACTAAAATGAGCACTTAATATGGAAATAATATACGTTAAAAGTGCGAAATGAGTGTAAGGATTTTGTTCAACTAATTGCATGAAATGTACAATTAAATGAAAATGTACTACAGTAAAAAATGTTATTAATGCAATTAGATGAACTTGAACTTGTTGATTAACTTAAGTAGGACTAAATAGTAGGACAATCTGTGAATTCTGAGCAAATATTGTGTTAAATCAAGCTTTGTTTAACTTCAGCACCTGCACCATATGATAACATATGTCTATGGTCATTATATCAGCTGCGGGTGGCTCAACTCGTGCTCTGATGGTGTGATGTCTTACCTGAAGGGTTGGAAAAGTCCAAAGCGCTGGCAGCGGGCTGAAGCAGGTCAGGACTACTGGACGACAGGCTGCCTGGGATGGGCATTATGGCCACGCTGTGCCGGCACTGCTTAGTGCCCACGATACTGTCGTCCTGAGACTGAGACATGCCACTGTCACTGCAGACACAGAGAGACATGGATTTCATCCAGCACAAACACTAACACTGCATGTCAATAAACACACACGCAGATAGATGGAAGAGATTTTCACGTTAGGGTTTCTGCATGTTTTTAAATGTCAATGTCTTTTATTGATAGGGCTGTCCCGATAACCGCAATATCGCAATACCGCGCTATGACGAGCATAACCGCAGAGGAATGCAACAATCGCAGCAACCGCGATATTTGCATGTTTTCTTTTTTCATAAGGTTATGCCCTTCTCGTTTTACACCTCATGCATGTGTACTGAATATTAAATAAGTTAGTAATGATAACAATGTGTACCATGCTGATTTATACAAAGGCTCAGTAGATTTGCACTTAACAAGCCTAAACAGACAGCGAATGAGAGAGAGATCGACTGAGCGTGTGCGATTAATGTTACCTGTGTCTGTCCTTCAGGCTGAGTCTTGTTTATTTGTGAAAACAGGTTGTCATGTCCAAGGAAAGTGAAATCTCTGTCTGAGCATCGGAAATTCCTTCACCACAACAGCGCTATTTATTGATAGTTTTCACGTGACGTCACACCTTTACTGGAACGCCCACCTGGAGGGCAAAACGAAGCTTTGCTCCACTGACCGACAGTTATTTACAGGATATAAACACAATGTGCAAAGTTTCACATTAAATGGTTTCCCATAGAAAACCATTATAAGGTAAACACTGAACCATTAAGCAGACTGCGTTCATATTCAGGCCTCATCTGCTAGTTTATGTAAACTATGTGTCATTAATATGGTGATTACTGAATTTGATCTTTTAATATTACTGTTTTAAATATATTAAGGCACTTTAAGTGTTTTACAATGTTTTGTCACACTGTTTTACAATGTCGCGGGTGCTTAATATGGATTGCAAATGGCCCAAACTTGCATTTTGGCCAGATACCTTTGTTTTATTCTTTTAAGAGGTGATCTAAATATTTGCGGCTGGGAAACAGATGGAAAATTGACAGGCTTGTGCTGCATTTCTATGGATGTTTTGCCCTCCAAGTCTTCGAGCTGGTCACGTGACTGAAAGCTATGAATTAGCATTGAAAATTCAACTTCCAACAGATCTCCATTACTTTTTAATTCATTGCACTAAATAAAAAAATAAAACATATGGCTCGAACAGCTCTGCTCCAAACCACTAGTATATAGAAAATAACTTTTACTGTACCTTCTGATCACACTGCAAAAAAAAAAAAAAAAGAAACTGATCTTCTTCCTCATGATTTTTGTCTTGTTTTCCAGTGCAAATATCTGAGCATTCCTAAATTAAGATACATTTACTTGAGAAGCAAAATGACATAAGTCTTGCTTCCTGTGAAATTGACCAAAATGAAATAAGTTTATGATTAAAACAAAAACAAATATCTGCCAACTGGCTCAGAAAAATCAACTTAATTCAAAGGGGAAACTTTTCATACCCCAATGACAGGTATTTGTTCTTGTGTTAAGGATAAACTTGCTTAATTTTCTTCAATTTCTAAGAAAACAAGATATATGTAAGATATATGATTTATATGTTCAATTTGTATCTCAAGTAAATGTGTCTTGATTTAAGAAAGTTTAGATATTTGTATTGGAAAATGAGACAAATATACTGAGGAAGATATGCGTGTTTTGCAGTGCATGAAACATTTAATTAAAAAGCATGAGATAAATTGACAGTCAAAATTGAGATAAAAAGTCATGAGATAAGTTGAAATTGAAATATACTATATCTTAATAATGAGATAAAAATAAAAATTATGAGATAAATAATCTAGCTATGAAACTAAGTCATAATTATGAGATAAAAGTCTGAAGCAGATAAAAAGTAACGAGATAAAAGACGAAATTCTGATATTGTCGTAATTATGAGATAAAGTAAAAGTTCTGAGATAAAAAGACAAAATTTTGACATTTTAAGTCATTATGAGATAAAAAGTCATAATGACACCAGTCAATTCAACTTTTCATGTCATATGGCTCTATATTAGATGGGCTGCAGTGTTAACTTTGTGTGAATAGATTGTATTTGTGTTGTATTTTGTTGTATTTGTGACTTTATAAATGTAAGACTTTCTGCTCTAATTTAAGACATTTTTTAGGCCTTAATTTGTAGAAAGGTGAATTGAGACTTTTTAAGACCTTTTTAAGACCTGCAGAAACCCTGCACATGGACATTTAGGCCGTTTTCACACTTGATTGACTGAACGGGATGAGCCAGACCGAATGTGGATTAACTACTGGTTAACATCATCCAGGAACCTTTAAGTGACGTCAAAGGAAAAGTAAAGATGCTTTAGAGAAAGTCTTGGAGTAACATCACTGATGATTTTTTATTTATTTTTTTTTTTTTTTTTGCGGTTTACACAAGCATTCATCTGCTGCAGACATATTGCAATGGATACGAAGAATGCGAGCTGCTTGCCAATGGCCATGAGAAATGCTGCAAAGTCAAAGCAAACTGTGATGCCAGAAGCCTCAGTGTGAAAGCGCTCTAAACAGACACAAACACAGAATGAACACACACACACACACAATCCATGAATGAGACACGAGGCTGAGATGAGCAAACGCAGCAAAAGAAGGGCAAGAACACGTGACGTCTCAGACGAGAGGAAACAGCGCTGTCTCATGGGTAAACTCCATGCCAATCAGATGCTGACCTTTACACAGACGGGCTAATTAACATGCTGCTGTCTCACTCTCAGAGCAAAGAGAAAAGACAGACGATCTGCTCAGAGGACAACACTGCCTTTCCATCCATCACTCGACTCCATCACATCATCCTCATCAACACATCTGATACTGCAGGAAACATCAATACAAGTGCACAAAGAACACCCAAAACTGCTGTAGATACAAAGCACCTCACTCAGATACACATGTATGCAAGCCTATTCCCACAACAAGAAAAAAACATGCTTTAGTAAATCACAATCTTGAGATTAAAAAGCCAGAATTATGAGATAAAATTTAAATTGACATGCTATGTCATAATTATAAGATAAAAATCACATTTATGAGATAAACTGACATTTTAAGTCAAAATTATGAGATAAAAAGTCATGAGATAAGTCAAAATGAAATACTGTATCTTAATTATGAGAAAAAAGGTAAAAAATTATGATAAGACAAAATTTTAACATTTTAAGTCATAATTATAAGTCATGACATCCCATGTCATAATTGTAAGTTAAAAAGCATAATGAGATAAACTTACTAAGTCAAAATTATGAGATAAAAAGTCACAAGATAAGTCTAAATTGAAATACTGTCTTCGTTATAAGATAAAAAGTAAAAATTATGAAATAAGATGAAATTTTGACATTTTAAGTCAATTATGAGAAACGTCAAGTTATGACATACTGTCATTATTATAAGTTTAAATGAATAATTATGATAAATTGACACTAAGTAAAAAATTATGAGATAAAAAGTCACAAGACAAGTAAAAATTGACACTAAATCTTAATTATGAGATAAAAAGTCAAGTTATGACACTAAGTCATAATTATGAGATAAAGTCTGAAATAGTTAAAAGGCATGAGATAAATGTCAAAATCATGATATTGTCATAATTATAAGATAAAAAGACAAAATGACATTTGACATTCTAAGTCACAATTATGAGATATAAAGTCATAATGACACCAGCCAATTGAACTTTTCATGTCATATGGCTCTATATTAGACAGGCTGCAGTGTTAATTTTGTGTGAAAATACGGTATTTGTGTTTTATTAAACAAAAAGAAACACTAATTTCATATATATTGTTTTTCAAAAATTCAAGCACTTTTCAAGTACCTCTTCATAAATATGGCTGTTTCCAAAGGTTTTCCAGGACCTAAATTTCAAAAAGTCAAATTCAAGTACTTTAAGCACCTTGAACAAACCCGGTTTCAATATTGGGGATTTTTTTTTTCTCACTTGGCAGAAATGGGCTTCCATACACATGGGTACCACACACACACACACACACACACGGATGAAGATTTATCGGACTATGAACAGGACCTACAGAAAGTGTGTGTGAGTACAATCATACATACTACACAGAATAATACCAGAGCATTACGCTAGTATGCACTGCCAGGTCCTGTGACAAACAGCGCTCATGATTTCACAGAAACAAGAAGCGAAAAGAATGACTACACAGGAACTGTGACATTGCACTGTTCATTTACATAAGGAAAACATGTTGACCAATGACAGACAACACCTAACCAGGCACAACATGATACAAGCGCTCTCTTCCTCATCAATTACAGCTTTAGTCAACATGCTGCTCGTTTGCGGCATATGATGTCTGTTATGTTGTGCTGGGTGGCTCCGGTCAAAAATCCCCATAACTGTGTATTAAATGTCATGCTCTGATTGGCTACTGGAAATGTTGTGCCTGGTTAGGATGTGATGCAACTCTTTATGAACACACAGGAAAAGTGTCAGTGAAATGTGTTGTGAACATGCACAATAAGTGTAAGCACAATAAGACACTTGGTATGAGGATGAAACAACATGAAACACAATGTTCACGCAAACAATCTCTTCTGGCAGAGGTTGTGCTGCACTACTCCCAACATTATGACTTAATGATTTTTTCATAAGAGAGAGAGTGTTGAGCAGGTGTTTCTTACCCAAACAGTCCCCTGTGCAGTGAAGCAGCCATAAAAACAGAAGACACGTGATGTCAACTAGTACAAGCATCAAGCACTCAGGTGAACCACAAACACAAGCCCGTGACACACTCACATTCAGTCACACACACCTACTGGGGTCACCTTAACCCCACCATCCAAAAATTAAACATATACTGTGCATGAACGACATGAAGCATGTTTTAGGACATTTAGATCATCTGCATTGTGTCATTGCACCATGTTCTAACTAGACACATGCGATTAAAGAAATCTCCTTGGGTACGGTTTCTATTTCTGTGATATTGCGGCTGGAACGAGAACATACAAATACACAAGTGTGTCCAATGACAGCGATGATCTCAGCTACTGATTATGTGCTTTGTGTAACTCTATTCTATTTCTATTCTATCTACTTGTTTTCTTTTTTTATAAAAAAACCTTGACACTAGTGTTCTCTTTCCTTTTTCTATTCTATCTACTTGTTTTTTATTATTATTATTATTGTAAAAAAAATACCTTCACCCTCTAACACTAGCTCAACTAGCTAAAAAAACCTTGCTACGTGTACTGTGTTAGACTAACTAAGCTTTAAGGCCCGTTCACACCAAGAACGATAACTATAAAGCTAACTACATTAGCGTCCACACCAGCGGTTGATATCGTCTGTTTATTCTCAGCGCACGCTCGTCTACCTCTTTAAATTCTCGAGCTCGTGACAGCAGGATCGATTATGATTGGCTGTTAATATTTTTATCGTTCATCAGCTGGAAAAAAATCGTTCTGAAAGTGATTCCAACGCTATCGTTTCTCTGTGCATTTATCACTATAGTTCTGGTGTGGACTCTGCTATTCTTTAATATCGAGAATGATTTTTACAACTATATCTTTATCGTTATCTTCATAGTTATCGTTCCTGGTGTAAACGGGCCTTTAAACTTTTCATAGCACTTACATATTATTGCTCTTTTGTTGGTTTGATTGCTTCTATTGTTCTCATTTTTAAGTGGCTTTGGATAAAAGTGTTTGCTAAATGATTAAATGTAAATGTATAATGTTACATAGGTTTTAGTTATTATTATTTGTATTATTTTAATAACCATACAGAAAACAACAATGGATATTTTACCTTAGGTCTTGAAAATGAAAGGAAACAAGAACTTTCATACTGTGTACAAACACGTTGACTTTCTGGCTAGGATTGTATGTATTTTGAGATAGTATGTATTTTCATATTAAATGGTTTAATTTGATTATTTTTTGACAGTTGAGCACATTTTCTCAACAAAATCATACAAGGGTGTCCAAACCTGAAGAGTCCAGCTCAAACACACCTGCCTGAAGTTTTCTAAATAAATGAATTATAACATCTGGATTAGGTCTGTCAAAAAAAAAAAAAAAAAAAAATCGAATTTCGAATATTCGTCGAATTTAAAATATAAATCCACATTCGAATGCAAAAACGTTGCATTCGAATTTTAGGTGTGCGTCAAGCAGCCTTATCAGTGGCACACAAGATGCGATGACGATATAGGTGTCGTTGCATTTTAATGCTTTTTTTGGCCTATCCAGTTGAAGCCACTAGATGCGGCGCTGCTACGTTGTTCATTCAAAATATTGCAGAAAAAGAGAACATCAATGCGGAGATGATGTTGTTTACGTCAAAACTGAAACCAAGCCGTTCACACAGAACACATATTTATCGCATTTTCTAGAGGGAAATCTATCACCGTTGCACTTGTGTCTCGCACAAGTGAGCCACATGTTTAGAAAGCCATGTAAAATTAATATAAGTTCAACTTTTAAAAAACATGTCTCGAGACTTTATGCCGGTTTTTCCCGTCCCACTGCATCTCATGTTTTTAAATGAAAAAAGTACTATTTGTGATTGGATTTCGGTCCTTTGTATTAAACTATACATACATACATGATGCTGTTTTGTTTCTAATTGTTTAAGCAACTTAATTAATTATATATGCTTTATAAACATTATTTTAAAAAATTATGCAATTTTTTCAAAAGTAGTCATGTTATTTTATTGCTTTGAAGAAACGCGCATTAATAATATTTTGCTCGATGTGCCCTCTTGTGGCCTCAGGAGAGAAGCCAAAAGCTTTTTTTCCCCCTAACTGAAATTATGCCTTTTAAATTCAAATATAATTAGAATATTGATAATATTTAAGTACGAAATTCGAATTTAGTTTTCAGCCATTTTGACAGCCCTAATCTGGATACATTACAGCAGTGAAAAATGTGCTTAACTGTCATGAAAATAATGGCAAAACTTTTTAATTCTCCTAAAACACTGATTTACTTAATGTAGAATGATTGTGGGATGAAATATGAGTAAAACATGTTTTCATGAGCTCCAGTGGTGACCAGTGCATCTGCTTCCTCCATCCTCTGTTCAATCGTGGAGACACCAAACTGATGGATGGATGGAGGTCTGTTTAAACCCTGTGAGAGTGTGAGAATGTCATGCAGTGAAACGCCTCTAGAGACACTAAGAGCAGTAGCTCACGTTCTCAGTGTGGCGGCCGACAGATGCCAGTCGTGATGCTGATGGAGGAATCGTGTAACTCCATGAACATGTTGCTCAGGACATGAATGAGGCGATAAGCAGTGAATGGAGGCTCATGAGAGGACGTGAACTCAACTAGACTCTCAACCATCATCCACTCAAGAACATGTCTTTACCTGAAGGGTTTCGGAGGCAGGATGCTGAATCTGGTCTTCTCCAACATCTTACGGATCTTGTTGCGTCCTCCAGACACTGTGTTGGCCTTCATCTTCTTGCGGCTCTTGCTGTCCGAGGGAAACTCCAAGTCACCGGGCAGATCCGGGATGGAGAAGCGGTTGCTCTTCCTCTCCTGAATCTTAGGGATGTGAGGACCACCGTTCTTCTTCTCGTTCCTCACACGGCTCTGAAGCTCTTTGAAAACTGCGACAAAGTCAAAAACTTGGTTACACTTCAGTTTGTAACTATTAACTATTATTTTGCCTCAATAAACTCCTAATTTGCTGTTTATTAATAGTTAATAAGGTAGTTGTTAGGTATGGGATGGATTAAGGGATTAAAACCTTGAGTGGATCTAAATCTAATGTAGGAGACCTCTAAAACAAAAACCTTTAAGACACCATAATGGGGCACAGATTTAAATGTTGGTCCGTTTGTCCAAGCTAGAGTAAGTGATTAATAAAAGTATTAATAAAAATATGATTAAAAAAAAGCAGATGTTACAGTCAGGGGTGTGTGTGCATCTCCTTGCATCTGCATGGTAACAGCTGTTGTTTCCATCTACAGATTTTATTTGAATTTTGATATTTTGTCATAAAATGCTGAATGGAGATACAATTTCTAAAATGTGCATTGGCATGTATGTGCTCGCTTGAAGGAGATAAATGATTTATTTGATAAGCAAACATGCTCTTAAACTACAATGGAATCACATTTACTGAATAAGTTGCAAGATGCATATAAAAGTCATGTGACTGAATAATCGTCTGAGAGGACACGTCAAATGCTGTGGAGAAATGTCCGAGCCAAAGCCTGTCAATAAAAGGCTCGGCTGTGTGAAGTCATTTATTGCGTTTAATACAACAGCACTTCCAACTTTCATTGTCATAAGTGACCATTTTAATCTTTTGTACACATGGGGTGGAAACATTGCTTTATTCGCCAAATGTTTTTCTGAATTTTTGTGGTGCTTCAGTTTTTTTTTTGCATTGAATTAAATGAGCAGCTCAGATGGAAACAGCTACTTATCTATCAGACTAGATGACATCATGGTGAACGTCAAGAAACTACTTCAACTCATAACACCTGTCAGCCAATCAGCATGAAGCAGTACTGTGATATAAGAATGATCTGTATGTTCTGTGACATACCGAAGATGTTGGTCTTCACAGTAAGAGAGAGGTGTGTGTTGTTCTTCAAGATATCCATGGCTTTGGAGTACGAGATGTTCTCAAAGTTCTGCCCATTGATCTCCATGATCTGAGGACAGACGAGGCGCAATTTGTTCATGCTGAAATATTTATATGGTAAGTGTTGTTCAGTGTAGAGAGTGTTCCTGTAATCTGTACCTGATCTCCACGCTTGAGCCCTGCTTCTGCCGCTTTACTGGCCTCCTCCACAGTCTCGACGAAGATGCCGAAGCCCCGCTCACTGCCGCCCTGAACCGTGAAGAACAGCGGAGACTCTCTGGACGGCTTCTGCAGAGTGATCTGACGACACTTGGCTTTAGCAGCACACGCGATGTTCAGCAGACGCAGATGACCCTTCATTTTCTGAGACATAATTCAATGAAACATATTTAAGAAATATATACTGTACATATGTTCATAACCTGTAAATATTCTGATACTGATATAGCTGCCTGAGAGGCATTTTGAAGATGGCCACTGAGTGAAATAACTTGCCTTGAAGGGGATTTAATAATCTTTTGTAGTGCTTTAAAGAAGTATGCTTACTTTGATGCGTTGACTAACACACTAAAAATAAAAGTACTTGATTATAATTTTAACTGCAGTGTTTTTCGATATTACATTTAATGTTAATGTTTTAAATGTACTAAACAGCAACTTAATCATTACAAATGCATAATTACAAATATATTTAAATGGCATTACAGATTATTTCATAACAGAGGTTTATCATATGCTTGTCAATACATTCAGCAGTACTTTAACCATATTTCAAAAACAATAATAGAAATAATAGAATATAATAGAAATAATTATGAATATATGTATATGTATGTGTATATATATATATATATATATATATATATATATATATATACATATATATATATATATACATATATATATATATATATATATACATATATATATATATATATATATACATATATATATATATATATACATATATATATATATATACATATATATATATATATATATATATATATATATATATATATATATATATATATATATATATATACATATATACATATATATATACACATATATACATATATATATATACACATATATATATATATATATATATATATATATACATATATATATATATATATATATATATATAATAAAGATGTACTTAAGTCCTACTTAAGTGGGTCAAAAAGTAACTAACTGTATTTAATATAAATAAAGTATATAAACTATAAAACATTTTCATTTAACCATTTAACTAAAGTGACATTCATTCTTTTAAAGTATATCAGAGTGCTCTTTTTTTAAGCATGCTACTTCTTTTTCACAAGGATTTCCAGGTCTAGAAATCACTATTTTAGAAATGCCTGATATATCCATCTTTTTCTCAAACGTAGGAACCCTGTTTTATTGAATCAGTCTGTTTTTTTTCTGATGTCAACACTCACCGAGAAGTCCAGTAACTTCTCAAAGTCCTCCAGGAACTGAGTCATGACCGGATCGCCTTCAAAGTCGTTAAAATGATTGTTTACCCACAGCAACACGATTCTCGTCACCTGCAAGATCCCAAAATATGTCAAGACATGCAATCCATTATTTACCACAAAAACAACACTGTAAGAAACAGAAGGACTGATGCACACACATACTGACCGTGTCTCTGAGACTGTCCACTTTGAACCATTCCAGAAGTTTCTTGCCCACTTCCATGGGGCTGGACAGGAAGGTGCGGTACGTCAGGAGGAAGTCCTCGATGTAAGTGGGATCCACCACTGACGGCTCCTCCACCAGGTGCATGATCAGACGCTCAGGAGTGCCCTGATAAAAACAACACAAGAGCACCTGATGGAGAGCATGCATGCATATAGGAATCTTTCTATGCAGTTGCTAGAGCATTGTTAGGTAGTTGCTAGGGTCTGTTACAGTGCTGGGTAGATTACTTACAAATTGTAGTTCGTTACTGATTACAGATTACATGATGAAAATTGTAGTTAGTAACGTAATCTAGGTTACTCATTTTAGGGAATGTATTCTGACTACTTTTTAGATTACTTTTTTATCTAACTTGTTTTAAACTTACTATTAAATGTAACATTGATATAAAAAAGCAAAGAGAAAGAAAATATATTCAATTTTTTTGATATCAACATCATAAAATGCATTAAACATTACATTACAGCTTCCTAAACTGGCTTAATGTAAGAACTGCGGTGGGTTTGTGAGTTGATAAAAAACTAACAATTGATTAAATCATAAAAATGTAAAATAAAAATAATAACACTAATGTTATATTTGTTTTCCTGCATGTCAATGTGACCATTAACCAACATCAGAGAACTGTAAACATGCGAATTGTTAAATTATTGGAATATTAACTTCTTCAGAGATATTTCAATTTGGCTAACAAAAACGTTTGGGAATCCCTGCATTACATGAACAAACATTAATAAACATGAAAACAGCAATGACATTACACGCCCAAAGTCTTCCGGGTCTGATATATTTTAGTCCAGACTTCCAGAATCAACAGTTACTGAAGGTCACTGGATATGATGATGAGTTATTGTGTTTCACAGCTATACATCACCAGTGTTTTTAACATTTGTGAATATAATTCAAGATAAATGGTATAACACACAGTAGGACTTTTACAAAGGAAAATTTAAAAGAGAATGTAATCCATAAAAAAATAACTGCTATCTGATTATGAGCATTTTAAAATGTAATATACTCTATTTAAGAGTACCTTTTTTTTTTTTTAAATCAGATTATGTAATCCAGATTACATGTAATGAGCTACAACACAGCACTGCTCGTGACTGATGCAGACATCACGAAGAGCAGCCGTTCTCCAGAGGATCAGAAACCGACAGCAGCCAGCCTGAAACTGAACCTGACCCTGAACGCCTCTGCTCTGAGAGCTCTGCCACCACAGATCTGACGGGTGACGGGAAGCACTGCTTCATACGAGACAAATGGGAAATGCGCAGGCTGCAAAGTCCAGTCTAGTTTAACTCGCACAGAAACCCAAGCTACCACAGGTCAACAGCATAACATTTTAAAACTAACAGACTTCACCATACTTCTCCAGTTGACTAATCACAACATATTAAGACATTACATTTTGTATAACAAGTTTTTCGAAATGTCATGTTTAAATATGTAAAGAAGTAAAGCCCAGAATTTATCAATTAATGCTAGATTTAAACTGATCCAATATAACTAGGTAATGCGTACTTATGTCACACCTGAAAAATTAAGTAAGTTTAACCCAAACATCCCAGATGTGTGTTTTAAATGCCAAAAACATAAGGGAACATTCTTTCATTGTATCTGGGAATGTGAGGTGATCAAGACATTCTACCAAAAAGGGATAACACTAATTTCCTTAATTATTTCAAATTTACCAATTCTAGTTACCCCTGAAATGTGTGCTTTGGGTTTATTTCCTGTAAATTTATCATTACCAGGTTATCACACTAAAATGACAGACATTTGTTTAGTTACTGCAAGACGTTTGATAGCGTTCTAATGGAAGAACATAGAAGGTCCGTCCATTGACCATTGGTTGAAAGATTTGGCACATTGTATTGTATTGGAAAGAATAACCTACAGTATAAAGGGCAAGCTAAAGGACTACCATAAAATTTGGGATTTGCTTATACAGTTTCTGGAAAATAACCAAATATCGGCACAGACAAAAAATACCTCTCACTCTACTGATTGATGTATGTATATATGCACTTTTGTATGTGAAAATATGTGGATATGTCTATCTTAGCCTTTGTATAACAACTTCTTTACCTGTGTAATTGAATTTTTGGATGCTTTAGGGGGTGGGGAGTTAAGATATAAAAATATATTTTCTTAATGAATGTTTTCATGTTATCTTCCATGCCTTTATTACAATAAAAATGTAAAAAAAAAAAAAAGATAAATTTTATATATATATATATATGTATGTATGTATGTAAAGGAGACTTATCTAATTAAACTATATAAGCACTAATTTGCACACATTTCCAGAACAGAAATCTGAACATTGGATAAAAAACCAAGTTCAAAGTTGATTTTGTTGACATATTAAAGGTTTTTGCAGAGAGGATTTTGGATTGATCTATTTATCACTCCATAAATCAGAAAATACTTTCAACAGACCGAAAAAAAATAAATCCTAATCATGTTTTTAGGAATAACATGTTATATACATCAGGTGAAGGATATATGAACAAAACCCTCTATAAAAAAATTCAGAATAGAGATAGGAATAAAACAGTTAACTAGAATTTTTTCTATTATATTCTATTATGTAAGTGCTGCTGAATTGGAGAAACAGCTCATGGCCTTTTAAGATATGTACTGAAACCGAAATCTAGAGATATAGATAAAGAAAAAGCATAAAATGTGTATTTTGGATGTTAAGTCAGGTTTTAAACCTTGATCTAATGTGATCAAGGGCCATCTATACCAAGGCTTTATCTTGGGTTAGTGTCTCAATGATGTGATGCGTTTGACCAGCATTAAACTGACTGCTGACAAGATCCTGCAACAGCAGCCCAAAGCAATGATCGATTCTAAACTACGGTGACTCTTCCTCACCTTAATGACGATATGGCCCTTCCTGGTGCCGCTGCGATCCAGCTCTCGGTGCTCCTTCACCATGACGATCTCGCCCTCCTCCTCCACCTTGTGCGTGTTCTTCTCCACATGGTTGAGGATGCGGCAGTAGTCCTCTTGTGCGATGCACACAAACTGGTCCACAACAACATGAGGAAGAGCAATGAACTGACAGTAGAGCAGGAGGTTAGTCTGCACCACACACGGATACTCATAGCACCAACTCATGAGTGGAGCGCGCTCAGTGCAACGTGTCTAAGAGGATGTGTGTGAGCGCTGGACTCACGGTGTAAGAGGAAGTTGAGGTGGAGACTTTATTTCAGGGAATCAGCAGTGTTGCTATATCAGGAGGCATTTGCATTCGGACCCTGACCACAGCACTGTGTGACATCTCAGTGATAACACTGCTCACTCCCAACTCTGATTGAACCGAATGAAGTGCGAGTATGCAGACATTTAACGGGACATGAACCACCCAATAATCAGATGTGGATAAACTGTCCCCAGGCCCGTAGCCAGCTATGAGGCCACCAAGGTCTGGACCTCTGTTAATGTTTCATGTTCAAAAATAAAATTTGTTCTCTGAATGACTAATTTGCTGTTAAACTCCTCATATGAATATCTGCATGACATCTATAATTCAGTTTAGACAGTTTGCAAGAATTTTAGTGTCCGTGATATGAGAACGATCGTTGCGAGATGCTGACGAAGTAAACTAGTCTCTTTGAGAGAGCTGTGAAGGAGGACGCGGGGCGCAGATCCGTGTTGCCAGATCCAGCTATTAGACTTGTCTTTTCCACTTAATTTGACACTTTAGAAAATTAATAAAGTAGGAAGTTGTAGTTTGGGCTCAGCTATATCTTTAGCTTATCTTATTTGCAAAAGATTTGAAATAATTTCGGTTTATTTTTTGTTTTTTAATAACAATATCTGGCAACACCGCATCGCCGGCACTCAAACTGACAGTAATCAAAAAAGCCCATGGCATAGACAGGTTATTGCTGACAGGATACGACATTCGGTAAGGGAAAAGCATACATATCATGATATTATCTATCAGAAACGTTATTATCAGTGCTGTCAAAAACAGTATTTAACACTAGTACACAGATCTGTAGAACAAGTAGGTTACATAATGAAATGAAATATGCAAACACTAGCCATGAAGAAGTCTATGCTTTGTCATTCAGTATAGTAGTTAAATATTCACAAATCATGTTATAAACATTCATAAAAGCACTAGATAAAGTTATTAGCTATAGCAATGGTTATTAATAAAAACTATAACAGTAATATATTGTTGCATGAATAATAAACAACTGATAAAATTATCCACCCCTAACTATAGAGCAGTATTAACAAATTTTGATGCAATAAATAGGGTATGATTTAAAAATGATCATCCCTCCAAAACAGAGAAAACATCCGTCACAAACGTCTGTCTCTTTTAAAGTGTTTATAGTGTATATAATGAGTATTTGTTTGTTATAGCACAATTCATGATTTCCAGTGTGATGCCTCAAATACCCCCTTTCCACCAGCAGGAACCAGGTGCTAGTTCAGAGCCAGTGCTATTGCCGGTTCTTAGTTGGTTCGACTGGCGAGCCCTTTAAGAACCGGTTGCTTTTCCACAGGCTAGAGAGCCAATACAGAGCCAGGTCTTACGTCACTGAATACGTTTCATGTTTCGTTTCACTAGCGTGGACACGGCAGACACAACAGACTTGTTCGAGGTGCATTGGCACCACACAGACCGATCAATCGATCGCCACACAACACACTAAAGCACCGCGAGAGCGATCCAACTTTCAGTCAGTTCCTTACACTAAGCTATTAAGTGATTAAGTGAAGATTTTAGCATGCAGCTTCTTCAAAATGTTTCCAGGAAGAAAATCATTCAGGTTTGGATCAACTTGAAGGTTAGTATTTTCGCACACCGATTTCAACAAGAAACGTGCATCACGAGGATGTAGAGGGAAACTGTGAGGGTTTGTGAAACTGGCACTCCGTGAGAGAGTTTTAACTTGTGCGTTGTGATGCAGAGTAATAAGAAGTTCACACAAGTGGTTTGTTCTGCACATTAAAGGGATAGTTCACCCAAAAATGAACATTCACCTTCATGTTGTTCCAAATGTCAAAGCTGTTTGGACCCCAATGACTTTCAAAATATCCTACTTTTGTATTTTTGTCATAATTGACTTAGAATTTTGACTAGTCTCAAATTCAATTTTTTATTTCATAATTACAACTATATTTTAGTTTTGACTTTGTCATAATTTTGTCTATCTCATAATTGTTACTTTTTTATCTCATAATTATGACAGTATGTTATGTTTTCAGCTTTATCTCAATTATGACTTTAAAGGGATAGTTCACCCAAAAATAAAAATTCTGTCATTAATTACTCACCCTCATGTCGTTCCAAACCCGTAAGACAGCAAGGGAAGTACCACGATCAAGGCACAGAAACGTAGCAAGGAGATCGTTAAAATAATCCATGTGATATCAGGGTTCAACCGTAATTTTACGAAGCTACGAGAATACTTTTTGTGTGCAAAGAAAATGAACCACTGATGTCACATGGACCATTTTAATGTCGTCCTTACTACGTTTCTGTGCCTTGATTGTGTAAGTATCCTTGCTGACTATGGGAGGGGCAGAGAGCTCTCGGATTTCATCAAAAATATCTTAATTTGTGTTCCAAAGATGAGCGAAGGTCTTACAGGTTTGGAACGACATGAGGGTGAGTAATTAATGACAGAATATTTATTTTTGGGTGAACTATCCCTTTAATATGACATCATTTTGACTTTTTATCTCATAATTAATACATAGTATTTCATCATTTTGAATTTATCTTATAATTATGACATAGTTTGTCATGATTTGGAATTTATCTCATAATTACAAGATAATTCTCTCATAGTACACTGATATAATTTATCATAATATATATGTATATATCATAATATACATATGTATATATAGTATAATTATGACTTAGCACATCAAAATTTTATTTTTTTATCTCATAATTTCTACTTATTTCAGAATTATGAAATAGTATGTTATAATTTCATCTTTATCTCATAATTATGACTTATTGTCATAGCTTTGACTTTTTATCTCCTAATTGATACATAGTATCTCATAATTTCGACTTATAATTATGACAATTTTTAATTTATCTTATAATTACAAGATAATTAGATCTCATAGTACAATAATATATTTTATTTATATATTTATTTATAATTTATGTGTGTATATAACTTAGTACATCAAATTTTTTTAAATTTCTACTTTTTATTTCATAATTTCAACTTTTTGTCATACTTTTGTCTTTTTTCTCATGATTTCTAATAATTTATCTTTTATCTTATAATTATGTGACACAGTATATCATAATTACAAATTTATCTCATAATTCTGACTTGTGTCATAATGACTTTCTTAATTCAATAATTATGATTTACCAAAGCATGATTTTCTTCTTACGTGGCAGAAATGAGCTTGCATACATGCTCTCACCTGGCAGTCATCTCCTTTAGTGCACACAACCCCATTCATGAACTGTCTGTCTAGAGACGGTGAGATTCCGAAGCTGTTGCCCATGCACAGGATCTCTGTTCGGCTGTCTCCATAGCTGATCTCCACAGCACCATTCAGGATCACGTACCACAGGTCCAGCTGCAAACACAACAGTGCACTATGATCACACCACAGACGTCAAATGAGTTTTATGCATGTCAGATCGGTTGTTACAGACGCTGGTATTGTGGTGAACAACACTTGAGATGGCATTCCAGGGATCAACAATAATAATGATGATACGCTCTAGACATTTTTACTCGATAAGGATTCATCTAACAGCAGAAATAAATGCAATAACAGCAGTCAGTGTTTGTCGCTAACAGGCTAACTCTGCATGTTCTGCGTGTCTCTGTGTGAATGAATGGAGCAGTTTCATCTGATACACAAACTCAAACAGACATGATGCTCACGGTGATTTATGAGAACATGAACACATGAACTTCATCTCCACAGCTGCTCTGCGAGTCACCTCACAAGCTTTTCACCATTTCATTTCATTTCAACGTCAAATACATACTGAAACTGAAAGTACAACTGAAAGACCTTTACAAGAACCCATCAAAATAAAAGTCCAGTTTAACTTAAAGACATTATGACAGAAATATATTACCAATGTTTACTAAAATGTAAATCTTAGGTAATAATAATAATAATTTTAATATCATACAATCAAGGTATTTAAAATATACAGTTATACAGTGTTGTTGAGCAGCACAAAAAATAAATTTCATTACATTTTAAAAGATTAATTAAATTGTTAAAGTTTTATTATTGCATTTAATTAGACACCATTTTTAAATTTGTATTGAATCATCCAGTAAAAAATAGAAGGGAAAACAGAATTTAGGGGAAAATAAAACAGATGTCATGGGGCCCTAAATTAAAAGGAAGCCCTGTGGAGTTTAATTGTGAACAGTTTATCTTCACATTCATTCACAAGGTCTAACAAGCACGTGGAAAGCATTTCCTTCCCCATTAATGGCAAATGAGTGTCGTGCTAAATATCGATATTGTATGATATGGAAATAAATATTGCGATAATATTTTTGGCCATATCGCCCAGGCTGAAAAGGTAAAGTGGCTCCGTTCATGTGAAAATGTGTGTGTGTGAATCTGCTGCAATATCTTGACCTTTGCTCCCACTCCGTGTGTTTCTGTCTCCTTCTCATCCACACAGAAGCGTGTTTGTCTTGTTGACCTTCACAGTAGCCCACACACAAATAACATGGCTAAATGTCTCTGTCCGTTTTTCCTCTCAGCTCTTCTTTAAGCTCATTTATGACGTGCTTCAAAGTGTCTTCATGTGGTCTGACATCTAACATAATTACTCTGTTTCATGACAGACTGCTCAGCCTCAAAAAAAAAAAAAACACACACACAGTGCTCTTTAGAGCGCTGGATTGTCACCACCAACTCCTTCTACTGTTGTCTTCATGAATCATTTGTCCTTTATTAAATGATTCTCTTCTTTCTCTCAATCACGTCTATGTGTATGAAATGTGCTGTAAAAATAAACCGACCCTGTCTAAAATAATAGTCCAGGGCCCATATTCTTAAAGGTTCTAAGAATCCTCTCAGAGAACTCCTAATTCAGCTTAAAAATTTCTAACTAGGAGTCTTAGCTTAAAAGTGATTTTTAATCTTTAACTTTAATCTTAGTGAGGAGGCGGGGATGACCCCGTTGCTAGCTATGACACAGTCTTTTGAAGACTGTGATTGGTTGGTTGTCCAAGAAGGAAATAAAAGAACGCTTTTAAGAGTAGGGTCTATTATAAGCCTTCACTTTGAAATTACAAGTGTATTTTTTCCTGTTTTACCGTACTCTCACATTAAATATGTAGCCTATATATTCTTTCTTTTTTTATTTACCATACTGTCATACTTTGTGTATTTTGCAATACATATATGTACTATATGTATTTTATAGGAAATAAACAGCGACACAATAAGGTTCTGAAAGCGCTGTAATTGTTTGTGTGATCTCTTTGCTTATAGAAGGTTGTGACAGACCCAAATCATCACTGCTGCATAGTTGCATTTCTCCAGTTGCTAAATATGTTAACGTAGAGATTTCTGGTGCTATGGCATTTCTGCGCGGTGCCGGAGATGTTAGTGTGTCTCTAATAAGATCAGTCACAAACATGATCCCTGTACGATCTAATGTGTAGCGTCTTATTAACTCACTGTCATGCATTGTGTGCAACACACTTCTTCTCCCTCTTCATGTTTCGTCCATTTTCTCCACTGCTAAAGAAACTCTTAAGCCTCTTAAAAGTCCTCGTCCGTACTTTTGGACCTTAAGACCTCTTTTAAGGGTTAAGATGCGTTCTGAATGACTTTTTTCTTTACTAGGATCTTTTCTTTAATTTAAAGAGGAAACACCCACATTACTAAGAATTTTCTTAGAATTTTGTAACTAGGAGCAACTCTTAGCACTAAGATTTTTCATGAATACGGGCCCAGATCTCTGAACAAGGAACGTCAGATCATCACAGATCCATGTTTTATCCGTTTTGGGGCTCATGACTGTGTGAGTAAGATCATATAGACCAGTGGTTTTCAAACTTTTTTAAGAGCGACCCTATTTTTTTCTTTTTAAATTGACGCGACCCATATATATATATATATATATATATACATATATATATATACATATATATATACATATATATATATACATATATATATATATATATATATATATATATATGCCGATGTCACTCCCTTTGAAAACTTTGTTGCAAATACGCCACATTGGTTCTCTTACAAGCATGAAAAACTAAACTTTTATTCAAATTATGAATGGAGAATACAGCAGAGAAATGAGCGCTTCTTTAATCATTGAAAAGCTGTCTCTCATTTCAGTTTATCGCGATCTCAGAAAATTCAGCTATAATCAATGAATCTGTCAACTCGGCACAGTTAATCTCTTATTTACATCACCTCTACACTTTGTTCATTATGAGAGGATTCGCGAGCTTCCAGAACTCTGGATTCTGGACTGAACAAGAACACTCGTGTTCTGAGCGGTGAGTGGATTCTAACTAACTAAAACTCATCTGATTGGCCATTGCGATATAGAAATCAACAGATATGACTGAGTTGCTACAATGTTGAACGCTGCACAAACACATTTACATTTGATTCTGCCGTGAGGCGGCTGCCACTTACTTTCGTTTTGTTGGTAATGTTTATTCAGTTGCTTCTTTCCTGAGTCTTGAACATAATTCTTACATATATATGTTTTCCTCAAATCATTCTGGCGACCCATTTTTTAAGTCTCGCGACCCACCCAAGGGTCGTGACCCAGGGTTTGAAAACCACTGATATAGACGTCTATTTGTTTTTATGCCATACATTTGCATTTAAACAAGGCTTAAATCGAATTCATAAAAGCGTGTGAATGGTAATAGAATCGATTCTACCAGCCCTACTAGTACTAGTGATGCTGACATGGCATGTCTCTACCTCCTGTTTGTCCTGAAGAATGATGGTGCCCTCCTGTTCCACCACCTCGAACATCATGACCCGACACAGCTCCCTCCTGACGGACATGGTCATGTTAGCGAAAGCCGGCAGCTGATGCATGAACTCCAGGAGCTGCTCTGTAGAGAGAGATGAGCGAGAGATGCTGATGAGTGTGATGTTTGCTTTTCATTTGGACTAAAAATAACAAGAAGTGATTACTGTGTATGAAGTAAATGAACTCCGTTAGCATTACACTATTTGGCATTGTGACATTTTTCATGACAATTATGTGCAACCCTCTTTGTCCTGATTTTCAAACACATTTTTGATTCCAGTAAGCAAGAGCACTTAAACAGGGTTTCTTCAGGTTTCATGAAAGTAAATTTACAACTATTTAAAGAGCTTTTTAAGACCAAGTAAAGAAAATTTGAGAAATCAACTAAAGATAACACAATTCGTCAATATTCTCCAAATATAAATGTCTAAAGAGTAGACAATGAGCTGAATTAGTAATACTTCAAAGTTTGAAAACACAACTCCCTACTGATCTCCATTATTTTTTAATTCATTTTTTATTAAAAAAAAAGTTTAAACTTAATAGCTTAAAACTTAATTAAAATATATTATTAATAAATTATAAATTATAATTAATAAATGATTAATAATAGGAATAAATTATTTTCTAACAATATAAGTCTTTACTATCACTTTTTATCAATTTAAGATATCCTTGCTGAAATAAAAGTATTAATTTATTTCAAAAAAAGAAAAAATGGTAGTGTATATTTTTACAAAATATTTCTATTTTGAATAAATGCTGTTCTTTTTTTAACTTTTTATTCATCAAAGTATCCTGAAAAAAGTATCACAGTTTCCAAAAAATAATAATAATAATAATAATTAAACAGCACAACTTTTTCCAACATTGATAATAAATCAACATATTAGAATGATTTCTGACGGATTATTTCACACTGAAGACCGGAGTAATGATGCTGATGAAAATTTTGCTTGGCATCACAGGAATAAATTATATTTTAAAGTATATTAAAATAGAAAACTGTTATTTTAAATTGCAATAATTTTCACAATATTACTTTTTCTGTATTTTTGATCAAATAAATGCAGCCTTGATGAGCATAAGAAGCTTCTACATTTCTCAGAAAACAAGACTTCATGTCTTCATTTTGCATCTCAAGTAAATGTATCTCGATTTAAAGGATGTTTAGATATTTGAATCCAAAAACACTGCAAAAATACTGAAGACATTAATTTTATGGATATTAATTTAAAGCAAAAAAGGCCTCTAACACTAGCTTGCTCTATTCTTTTTCTATTCTGTTTTCATTTTATTTTATTTATTATATAATTTAAAAAAAAAAAAAGAAAAAACCCTTGCTACATGTACTGCGTTAAGCTAACTGAGACTTGTTATAGCACTTGCATATTATTGCTCTTTTGTTGATTTTGATTGCTTTCATTGTCCTCATTAAGTTGCTTTGGATAAAAGCGTCTGCTAAATGACTAAATGTAAATGTAATTTTTAGCAATGCGTGCAACATTAAATGCCACAACTTTATCAATCTGAGACTTTCTGCTCTGATTTAAGACCTTTTAGGCCTTAATTTGTGGAACGGTGAATGTGAACTGAATATCAACTTAAGACCTGCAGAAACCCTGTTGCCTGTTCTCTTTCATCAACAACCAAGCGCTTTACCGATGTCGTCATCGGTCCGATCCACCGCATCCTTCTCTAGACACTCTCGCACCAGATCTCTGCCCAGAAGAGCCTCCGAGGAGCGCTCAATATCTTCATCCTCCTCCTCTTCCTCAGAGTCCACAGGCGCTTCGGGGAGGCCGGACAGATCCACATCACCCATCTCGCTCTCGGTGGCCTGTGCAGGAACAAACAGCATTGATTGCGGCTGCTCAGTTTTAGGAAAGGAAATCACAAGGCTCGTGTCCCATTGGACTCCTGCTTTCACTGCTATTCAGCACTTCCTTTCTCATTAATGTCAATGTAATCTCTGCTAAGAAGGGACTTTTGAGAAACCTGCATGACATTGACTGATTCAAGCTTTGGATGCAAATATCAGGTCTGGCGCTGCGTTTACGTGCTTTCCTGTCATGAGCCGCATGTGCAGCGCTGCAGATATTAATATCAGTGACATTCAGAGCAAACTGCATCTCATAGCACTGTGTCTGTCGTGTGTTTATTGGCTTGTAGCACATGTGTGTAATGAAGATGAATGGTGTGTAATACCTGAAGAAGGTGTTCTGGAACTGACATCAGACCTTTCATTTATTAAGTATCATTAAATCTTTTACTTGTGTTCTTTCATCCAAAGCTATGAATAGTCAGCAGTGTAAAAATACAATGTAAATGCACATCATGCATGTGAACAATGCGATATATAATATGTAGTTTTTATTTCCACATCTCTCATTGTTTTGTCTGACCAACAAAACATGTGAACACCAGAGGGAGTCAACACACACCTAATGCATCTTCCTTTTCAATAATCATCTGATTCATATTTAATCATACAAATCATAAACCTCTTATTCACTGTGAGGATTCAGACAGATCTGATTTTGTTGGTGTTGCCAAATATCTGATTTCACCAGTAATTAAATCATGGCCTGCATTATGCCATTAAAATGTATTAAAAAACATTTGCATATAATCAGTGAATGTGCATATATGTCTGACATCATTCAGTATTATCAGATGCGCAGAATTATGAAAATTTCTTGTTCTTTTGTCAGTGGAAATCTAATTCCTCATTGTGTACTTCATTGAAAAATCCAGCTTGTTAAGATTTACAAGCATTGGAATGGTTCACTCCATTTGAACACTTTGTTTAGTATCATGATTGCATTGATTTTTGATTTATTCAGCATTGTACATTAAACCATACTGATTTGTGAACTGACTATCCTTCTGTGTGTTTCATATAGAGAATCGAATTGATATGTGATATGTTCATATAATGACAGAACTGTCATTAAACTCTGTTTAAAGATCAACATTTTAACAGCTTCTTTTCATTTAAACTTTACAAACAAAAATGCTGATTGAATTAGAACACATATGGCACCACTACCCATTATTTTTTTTATTCAAATGTGTCATTCGTTTTTTGTATGTTACAGACAACAAATAGTTTTTCTTCAAATGTGAATGCATTTTCTTGGATTGAAATATATGGAGGGCATAATATATATTTAAATGCTTTTAAAAATATATTTGGTAAAAGGTTCATTAGTTATCATTAGTTAACTACATTAGTTAACATGAACTAAGAATGAACAATACTTCTACAACATTTATTATTCTTAGTTAATGTTCATTTCAGCATTTACTAATGCATTATTAAAATCACAAGTTGTGTTTGTTAACATTAGTTAAAGGTGGGGTATGTATTTTTTTGAAAACGCTTTAGAAAACTGAGTTGGGCCCAGTACCAAAACAAAATTGTAGCCAATCATCAGTAAAGGGCGTGTCTACTCATGATGCGGGGAAGAGATCGCTCAGTGCACATGACGGACATTAGCCGAGCCGAGCGACGACAGAATGATAGAGATGGCGGATAAAAAACAAAAGAGGAAAATGTCTGCGAAACAAAAGAAGGCTTACACCGTGTCTACACCGGACGCGACAGTTGTCGTGTTGCACCAGCTAAACTCTGTCTACACTGGACGCGACAAAGCGACCGTTGAAAATCATTTGAAATTTGTGTCAATACGTCATAAATAGAACGCGGCAGCAGTTTACTGTCGGGGATTTGTCGTGTTGCCCCGAGTCGCATCCAGTGTAGACAGCATCACTGATTATAATGAAGTCTATAGTATTTTGTCGCGCCGCTCGCGTCCAGTGTAGACACGGTGTTACGATAAGGCAAGAAGTAGGACCCGTGTAAATTTCGGATCAGCTTTCCAGCAGTAGAGAGACCTCAAGGAGCGGGAAGGCCTGCGATCGGACGCCGAGGTTGCTTTGTTTCTTCTCGATAGGTGAGTAACAATGGTTTTGCTTTGTTTCACAGAACTAATCGTTGCCGTATGTGTGGGACAGAGCTATCAAATAGGGGCGAGACCCTTTTGGGGTAGGGGCGTGTTTGTTTTGGTGATTTCAAATATCAACACTGGCTACCAGAAATCACTTACCCCACCTTTAATGCACTGTGAACTAACATGAACAAACAATGAATGACAGTATTTTTTATTAACTAACATTAACAAAGAATAATAAAGAGTGTAATAAATGTAGTGTTCATTGTTTGTTCATGTTAATTAATACAGTAACTAATGTTAACGAATGACAGATTGTAAAGTGTTGCCATATATTTTTAAAAAATATACAAAAAATATATTATATAATATAAATATTTATATACTGGTACAAAATATATTCACGTAACTATTTTTTTAAATTATATTTTAGCAAATCTATTTTTGGCCATTTTTGTATATTTTAAATTATACATTTTAAAAAATTTATTTTTTTTGCCATATGGTAAATTCTGTTTCCACAATTTAGATACTTTGAACTATCAGTTCAAAATACTGATTTAATAATTCGTTTGATCAATCAAAAATGTTCACAGAAAAAGGTTCACATACTTTCCAACTTTGACTCAGAATCAAGTCTTTGAGCACTGAGCGCTCTTCAGGTGATCAGGAGAAGTGGCCGTACCTGGTAGATGTCTGATAGGCTGCTGCTCCCCGAGTCACTGGCGATGCTGCATCCTGATTGGCTGGGTGGCATGTGCATCTGCTGGTGGGGGTGGTCTGTCAGGTGCATCTTACTGAGGTCACCAGGAAGCTGTGCAGACAAGACAGGAAGTGAGAAATGTTGAATTGAGGACATCATTTATAATGCACCTCATGAGTGACCTGTCTCTCTGCCTCTGAATGTGAGTGAGGAAAATACGCCAACTTCAAAAACACATAAGACAACTTGAAGACAGAGAGAAAACAACTCTAAAGGCCTGTTTACACAAAGAACGACTTCTTTAAAGCTGGGGTATTTAATTTAAGTTTCAAGAGGTCCAGTCTCTATATTTCCTTCCCAGCAGAGGTATGAACAATACTGTTTAGGAAAAGTTATAAATTTCCATCTGGGCAGCAATGCTCTGTAAAAATACTAAACATCAAAGATGAGGATATTGGGCCCCAAGAGCCAAAGCAACTGATGTTTCATCAGTTAAGCCCAATTAGATATGAATATTAAAAGCTAAGATCAGACGTTTTATCAGGATATTATTATTTTTATATTTCGATACCCGTGTGACTGAGAAAAGATACAGTATGGAGCTTCAGGGTTTTTTTTTTTCTCTTGAAATCTGAAGTCATTTCTATATTTTGCTTAAAATATAACTAAAAACAAACAATGTACATAATCGAAATGCTCTCATCATGAATAGTAAACAAAGTTAACAAGTAATTTAAAAATTTCAGTTGTCTTTCCTTGCCATCTGCAAATAATTTTAAGAATAACATTGTTTACTATGAAATGCTCTTAACATGCTGATTAATCATGCTATATGTAGATGAAAAAAAATGTTTTTTTTTGTCACAAACCAGGTATATTAGAACTGTCAGAGTCATATGTGTGACAGATAAAAATAAATTATGCAAAAGTAATTCATGCGTTTGCTGCATTCTTGTTTCCTGGAGTGTTTTAGCAAAAGTGTTTCACTGTGTTTCTATGCAACTGTTGTTAAAAGAACCACCATCATCTGAAGCTGTTTTAGCGCTTTCCATTTATAGCAGGGGAGAGAAGCAACACACACAGAGCGGAAAGTGTTTGAATAAAATGCGTACCATAAACTAGCCTGAGCGCTTGTGGTGTGTACTGCTCTGCCGACAAACCTTAAGATGTGTTACAAATACAAATATTTTTCATCTTTTCTTACATTTTTCCATGTAAAATCATCACGTAGTTGATCAAGAGTTAAACAGAGGAGCTGTTGATGAGAGCACTTGTGCGTCAGGCCTTTCATCCTGTGAATGAGCCGGACAGCTGTGAAAAGGGCATCCGTGATTCGTAACTGTGGCATAAGGGCAAACGAGAGGCACTGCTAATTGCTGCAGTCGTACTGTGCTCGCTCACACGAGGGTCTCTCCCCTGCGCTTCTATTAATGATGCCGGGAGATTAAATATGAATGCACGCTGCCTCCTGCCCCACATCAGCCAGACTCCAGGATTCACACACCACTGATGCACTGATGCACGCTCACCTGGATGGAAATGCATGGTATTCACATAAACAGTGTGTCTGAGCCTCACTGTAATACTCAAAGATACACATACTGCGGCTAATTAAGAAGGAAGAGATGTTTTTATGAGGAGGTTTTATGGGACATAACTCAGGGGTGCTGAGAGACGTTGTCCTTGTGGGAACTCCACTGAATTATTCATGCATCCCACCACGCTCACGTCTAGACTAGAGAACATTCAGACTGACCACTTCAACAGGACGATGTGTGTGTGATGCCCTCTGTGTTTTCTACCATTTTATATGTTTGATGATAGTGATGGTTTAGTATTAGATTAAAAAGTGCCCTCATGAAAGGTAAAATGCCAGTGAAAACAATATCCAGGGCAAATGACGGCCTTAATAAAACAGTAAAAAGGGTAAAACAGCAGACAGAGTTTAAAAGCAGAAATGTCGAGCTGCATTACCTGAATTAAGGTGTAAATAAAGTTCACATGTACAAGTCGAGCAGCGCGTCACAGTTTCAGAATAAATGAAAAATATTTTTACACTTCTCATAACAACATAATATCGTTGTGTTTTGTGATATCGCTTTGATGAATCATCTGTCATAAAATCTAATTTGCAATGTGCTTGGTGCACTTATCAAATAGAAAAAGGCTGCAATGTAATGAAGTATATATAGTCTGTTGCGCTGTGTTTCAGAGTGAAGCGCAGCACTGTTTTCATTTACACACGAGCAGCTCATGTTTTCAGCATCTCTGAACAGCTTGATTCACAGTGAACACAGTGGTATTGTTATTATTCAGTGTGGATTATTATTATTATTATTATTATATTAGGGGTTCAAGTGCGTAGCAAAAAGTATGTGTTGGATTCAAGAACGGTAATGAAATTTTTGGCTATTTTGGATTTTTTGAAAAACCTATTTTTGCGAACCTATTTTTGCAACATCATTAAAAAGAGCAGTACAATTCTCTGGACTGTCTAGGCCAAAAATTATCAAAAAAAAGTTGATCTTTTGTATATGGACAGCTATAACAGGGCCATTTAAAATATGGTCTTCACCTAGTGTACCCAAAAGCCTATGAATTCTAAAAGAAAACTCCAAACTTCACAAAATCATGCAAGTTAATGCATCATATGATTCTAAACAAGCATGCAAAATTTTATGGAGATCGGGCAAGAGCTGGAGCTATAACAGCTAAAAAGGCAAAAAAAAATTACTATATTCCTGCAGTAAATTCCCTGAAATTACCATTATGACCAATAGATGGCAGAAGAGGGCCACTAATGGGCTCATTCAACTCACTAATAATAGGTTTTGCTGCTGGATATATATTTAGACATTATAAAAATCACTGATACAACATTTAAAATCATATTTTTTCATAGTTTACCACTTCTTTTGCACTGAGGTATCACTGTTGCATATGCCACACTACAGCAAGTGAAAGTAAGCAGGTTTATTGTGTTCGTTGGTAAGTGTCATGTGTGAGTGTTGTAACTGTATGTCTAAGTGAATGACAGCTGATGCACTCCTGTTCATTTATACAGCAAAGCAAGCACTCTAAGGTTAAAAAATGCAAAATATAGAGAATAATATATATATAATAGATACAACTGCAAAAAGCACATTTCGATTTAACAGTAAATTATCAATACTGAATTCATAATCTATTAGGGCTGTCAAGCAATTAAAAATTTTCATCTAAATAATTACATTGCAGATTTATTTAATTAATTTAATTAAGCATAAATTAATAGCACATTTGGCTGAGAAATTTTTTTGTAATAGTTGCTTTAAACCAACCAAAGAGCACCTTCTGGGATAACTTCACAGGGTCCTTAATCAGCAAGTAGCGCTTCAAGATGTCTCCTACAATCAGTTAATTAACTCACTAATAAAGTTTTAAAATAACGACTCACATTAAGGGAAAAAATGAGGGCTGAGATATTGTTTTTTTTTGTTATCTCTAGCAGCTCACACACACTCCACAGACATGCTCCATTAATACACACATCAACGATTTAGTGATGCGACCACAAGTAGATCACGGATCGGATCATGAAGCAGGATTCAGACACAAACTGTGCCGTTTGCTGTCTTGCAGGCCTGGTGTCCAGCTGCATTAGTGCTGCATGTGAATGGAGGCTGAATCATGTTAGACGCTTCTTCCTGCTTCTTCCTAATTCACCGGGAGCGAGCGCTCTCATAAATGAGCCCTGCAGCGTGCAGCTATGATCAATGCAGCGCATGTTTAATGCTATTACAGCAGAGTAGAGCCCTGCAGCACACACATTAAACTCTGAGTGAACCAGACCAACACTGACCTCCCCAAACCAACAAACGCACCCCTAAACACAGTATTACACTAGGCATGAATCATGTGTGCTGTTGAAGAGAATGTGCTGCTACTTTACTAAGTGATCAGATGCACCAAACAGGTGCTGGTCTCCATTAACTTCCACAGTATGGAAACAAATACTATGGAGTCAGTGGGGACCAGAAACTGGTTACCAACATTCTTCAAAATATCTTTTTTAAAGAAACTCATACAGGTTTGGAACAACTTGAGGGAGAGTAAATGATGTCAGAATGTTTACTTTTGGGTAAACCATCCTTTTAAGGGCTACATGCTTTTTTCTATAAAGAAACAGAAAGTTGAAGGAAATTCTAAAAAATAATTTTGAACTTTTTGCAAATATTTTAAAATATGCTCACTTTTACTCTTATTTGTAAGTTCATTGTGTCGAAAACCCAAACTGTTTCATGTCTAATCACATTCAGTTAGGAATTACATGAATCACGTAAATGCTATATATTTTCAATTCAAAATGGAAAAATTTGAGAAAAAGTAAAGTAGTTTGCATCGCTGGATTTTATATTGGATATAATAATAATAATAATAATAATAAATTTATTTTGTACAGCGCCTTTAAAAGGGTACTTTCTCAAAGCGCTTTACAACACAAGCAAAGACAACAATCCAAATTAGAACACAAAAATTCAGAATGACAATCAGTTAAAAGCAAGTTGGAAATAGCATGGATATGAACATTTCTATCGTAAAACAGTTGTGAAATATTAAATGTTTCACTACTTCCAGTTAAAACTGATGCTTCGAGCTGGAATTCGCGCTTTGCCTCTGTGAACAGTAAACTCCGCCTACTTTGATTGGATTGGCCGTTTCAATCATTTTGACATTGATGAGCACTGTTACACCCAGCACAGGCAGACCAGCCTGAAAATGTAACGTTTAAACCTTTTTGTCATCCTGACAACAAACAAATCACTGCATAATGGAAGGCGGCAGAGCAGTGCAAGATTTTCAGATTTTGGAGGGACAGTTTGGCCATTTCTAATTATTGGGGGGAACTATGGTGGTTACGGCCCTGGTTTAATGTTTAAAAATGAGGGAATTAAGACAGCCAATTGCCGTATTATTATTATTTTTTTAACTCTATAAATACTATATTTTCTATCTTACAGTCAAATATTACAATAGTTATATTTCTTATTTTGAAAAAATATTTTATTTTGCAAAAATAATAATAATAACTATCCCTACAAATGAGCATAGCAAGCCCAAACATTTTTAATTAAACTGCATTTTAAATTGCCATTTTTATTGAAAAAAACAACAACTACATTTTACAGTAAAAACAGCTTAAACATCTAAGCAACTGCATAGCAATACCCCAGCAACCACCTACAACAACTCATCATGCCAGAACGTTTTGCATGGGCACAACAGACAGACAGACAGATGGTATGTTTGTATTTAAGGCAGTGCTATCCAGGGGCAAACAAGGTGCCAACTTACACCATGTGAGCACTGTGAACAGAGCAGCCATATGGCACCCTACCCTGTCCATACGCTCCACAAGCAAAGCCCAAGCTCTTCCTTACAAATAGACCTTCAACCTGAACCCACAATCAACTGCATGACGTCACACACTCATGGCATGATTAAGGCTGATCTGATCCCATCTGCCTTCACACAACACGTATAGGAAGATCAAAAGCTAATGATTCGGGATGGGAATCACAGATGCGTTCCCAACACACCAGCATGTGTCTGCTGCGGAGGCTTTATAAAGGGAACACTGTCCTATGGATGAGTGAAAACCAAAGCGTTTATAATTGGAAACAGATGACTATAACGGGCATTGAAGGACTGAAGACCAATGTTTAACTTACATACGGCCCGAGAAAACCATGTTCTTGATGCAATTGGTTTTACAGTTTGCCTTGTTGCTGTTGTGAACTCAGTCATAAAAGCACAACTATATAGTCCAAAGCATCACTCTTTACGTGTGGAGTCGTTTCAGAGAGCAAGCAAAAGACAACAGATGAATGCCGACCTAACCTTTCTTTCAAATAAAAGATGTGCTCTTAGCATCTGAATATTATCCAAACAGATGCTAAGAGCTTTTAGCTGCTCTATCCTGGGAGGTTTAGGGTGTCATGTGGACAGGAAGGTTAGGCGATCAGGATCAATACACTCAGCATTAGCCTCGACACGTTTCGTTCCATCGTTAAATTATGAGTCAAGGAAAATGCTGCACTTTAAGAGAGCAACTTACCTCCACTTCCTTTTACACACCAGATCTGCTGACTGAAAGAAAATCTATGAGTTAAAGCGTGACCATCGGCAAAACACAACAAAAACAAAGGTCAGAGCCTCCAAAATTTTTACCATCGGGTTTGGTAAACGTTAAGAAATGGTGCACGTACAGAAGTGTAATGATGAATTCACATATCACGACTGACTCGGAGGCTAAACTAACGTGTGAAGTACAAAGAGGATGTTATTTCTGTTAAGTCATGTATCAGATTTCCATCTTCACATGTATCTTTACGCTGCAGTCGCTTAGTACTGGCAATATTTATTATTATAGGTAACTAAAACTAAAACTATGAAAAACATTTAAAGTAAATTAAACATATAATCTATAAAAAAAACCTAAATCTATAAAAAAAAAACTAATATATATTTTTTATCAACTATTATTTATTTTTATTATTTTTTATTATTTTTTCCCAAGTTAGTTTAGCTTGATGTACTAAAAGAAATCAATCTGCAATAAATATATATATATATATATATATATATATATATATATATAAACTATACAGAAATCAAACAAAACGAATAAAAATGGCAAAAACACACAACTAAATTATGAAAACATTGACTAAAATTACCTAAAATTATTTCAAAATAGAACTAATCAAATGCATATCTTGAATGCAACGCAAGTCGCTCTAGAAAAAAGCATCTGCTAAATGCATACATGTAAATGTATATAGTAACTTTGTGTGAGAAACACACTAAACTGTAAATATTAGTAAAAACTATAATAATCTAAATAATACTAAAATAACATTGGTTTTCATGATATCACATGCATTCTTATCAAAACGTAATCGCATGAAGTGGCGTTTTGGATCTGGGGCCGTAACACAGGATACGTTTTTATACCTAGAACTGTTTTTATCTTGACAGTGTCTTGAAAATGCAAAGCTCTTGGCGCAAGACTCCTAAAAAATGAGACGTGACACGCAATGCACATGTGTACTTTTGAAATCAGTGGTGGAAGTGTTGGTATTCAACACTTTTACAATTATTCCAACATTTAACAGATTAGTCAAGGTCTGTACAGCCTCTTTCAATCAGACAAAAATGTTACTCTGAGCAAATTAATTAGATAATTTTGTCTGATGCACGCAAACCTATCTGGATGTAACCCACAACAAAGAGCTAGTGAGTCTTTTTGCTCATAGAATTAAAACTGCAGGATTTAAAGTCAGTCTGCACATGATATCTGCATGAAGAACAGCCCGGTCCTGTCCAGCGTCCCCTCTACACTCTTAAAAATAAAGGTTCTTTAAGGGGCTTTCACAGCAATGCACTTAAAGAACCTTTAGTGCAATGGAAAGATTGCATGGATGTTTAAGGTTTTCATGGAACCATGGACACCAATAAAGAACCTTTATTTTAAAGAGCAGACTGTCAGTGCAGGCTCTTATTAGTCTTCTTGAGAAGGAAGCGTCCAACAGGACATGAGAGCACCTGACATTCGAGAACTAAAACATTGACACTCGTCCATGGACAGTATAGAGGGGAAAATAGCTTTCAGAAGGCCTTTAATAACACTGCCAGGCGTTTGGCTGCCAAGTTCAAAGATGGCCAGACCCTGGGACACTAATGGAGCCAGAGAGTGCAGCCGAGACACAAAGCTGAAGGCCAATTATCGGCTCCTGAATTATGAATGATGGAGATCTTCCAGCTCGGACATATCACAGCAGGCCACGAGCGGAGCTCGAATCACCGGAACGTTATGAGCCTGCTGAACATCAACTGTAAATCACGAATGGAGAGGAAAAGAAATGTATGTTTGAAGACAGCATTCAAAAAAAGAGAAATAAATGATGCAATCTCTGATCATGATGAACTCTAAGGAATCGAGACAGTGATATGTATCGTATCGTGAGCCCTAGAAAATAACGTGACCTTTGAACTACTTACATTAAACAGATCACAGTTTACCCAAGCCTCATGTTATTCAAACCTGTAAATCCTCTGCGTAATAGATGTTTGACAATGTAAGTCTTCAGACATTTTCACTATATTACAGTCCCTCCAGGATTTCACTTTTGTTTTGTTTTTTTGATTTTGTGGCAGAATTTTATGAAAATTTTGGGTTGCATTTTAGTCTTGGGACCAGTTCTCACTATTAACTAGCTGCTTATTAGCATGCATATTACTAGCATATTGGCTGTTTATTAGTACTTATAAATCACATATTGTCTTATTCTGCATGACCATATTGTAGATCCCTTAATTCGATCCCATAGCTAAACTAACAACTACCACACTATTAATAAGAAGCAAATTAGGGGTTTATTGAGTAAAAGTCATAGTTAGTTAGTTAAAAGTGTGAAATGGTCCCCAAACTAAAGTGTAGCCACATTTTTTTATAATTAGGATACCAATGAAAAAACGTGCTCTTTGTGAATGGCCCCTAATGGCCCCATTTTTTCATAATTATTTTAATATCTAATTATGTAGGATTGCAATAAAAATACATAATTTTGTTGATATTGTGTTGCGCTCCACAATGGCGGAACGAAAGTGAACTATAATTCGCTCATATTTTGATAAACTCCATCTGTGCATCACAGAAGAAAGCAGGTCGATCGGGTCTGACAACACAAGAGCAAGTGAATTATGAGTGAGTTTTCTTTTTAGACCTAGTCCACCAAATGCATAAAACACATACAATAGTCTCAGTGTTTACAGTATTAGTGAATGAGAAACAGCAGAGTGATGTGTGAATGTGCTCAGACGCCTGTAAGCTTCATAATGAAGACAAACACCAGGCAGACACACCTGTCACACTCCATTCATGTCCAGGACAATATCTTGAGCTGTACTGTAGCAGCATCAGGACTAGAGCGGCTTCCTGTCATGAATCATCAATGAAGGGATTGCTTGTGTCCAGCGACCGCAGATCAGACACGTGTTGGTAAAGTCTGGACTTGACTACATGTTGAAACAGTTTCATGAAGAGGGGAAACCCACAGCTACTGCTGCTATTTATTCTCTCTCTGGCTCAGAGGTGGGAAAGTTCCTCTATAAATCCATCAGAGCACAAATGCACCTGATTTTGCATGTTATTCTTCATAATCATTCATAATCAACGTAATAACTCAGACTCCGACTACTGTGAGACACGCCCACTTTTCACCATCCAATCAAAACTAGTGTTTCTCTTATTGAATGTCTGCTTTGCTTGACATTCAGATAGTTCAAAGTTCTAGTCTTTGGCAGCTTGACTTCCTGATGAGTGAAATGCTGCGACTTTGCGATGCTTTCAGAATATTGTTCTGTTTATTTGAGTGGCCCAATCACACGAGTTTGGGGTGGGACTATCGGTTTGACTGAACAATGGCAGATGGGGAGTGCTTGGGAAACACTCAGAAATGACACACTTACAGACATAAACGTTCATGTACAGTAATAACACCTGATTGTCAGAACTGGTGAAACTGTGTCATCTACACATCTGACTTCTGATATTCACTGCGTGCAGGATATTCTGTTAAATGGGATGCATTCAAGTCTTCATCGATTCATGAGAATGAGAAAATATCTTTAAGATGTTTTTCATTGTCTCTGGCAACAGATGCATGAAGAAAGTAAAGAAAACCGCATGCATATCCACAGCAAAGCACAAACACACACGCAGTCAACACACACCAAAATAATGACATCACTTACTTTGGAGGACCATGGCTGCAAGCAGTTGGCATAGCAACGGACAAGGAAAGCCATTTTCCAAATAAAAGAGAGAAACTTTCCAGCGGACGAGAAAAGCAGAGCGAGTTCCTCTGAGAATCCAACCGAATAAACACTCGACCTGGCCGTGAGCTCAAAGAACGAGTGAATCACGCAGTATCCGTGTCATCAGGGATCACCAGAAACGAGCCTTGCAGGATCAATTATGTGCTCACTTATGTTACAGAACCCCGTCCAGACCCATGAGCACTCCACAAACTTCCTCTTCACACGAGCACAACTCCAGGAGTCCAGAAAACTCTACGCGTCTGCACCCTTCTGGTCCCGCGCTGCACTGGAGACAGAACCCAATGCAGACGCTATCTGGGGAGAACGGCAGAATCCGGCTCTGGGGCTCGTCCCGCTGCTTCATCCAGCCTCTGAACGTGCATCCCTGGCCGGAGACTCTCCCTCGAGACACGTCCATCGATTGGACGCTCTGCCACTGAAGACGGAGCGTCTAGGAGTGAGAGGCACGGAGAGAAGCCCGGCAGAAAAGCATGACATCACCTGTGCTGGGAGGGGTGGGGTGGGATGGGGGAACTGCATTAGAGCGATTGGCTGCGCGGAGGAGAAGAGAGGAGAGGAAACGCGAGTGTCTTTATTGATCAGACAACAGCCAGCATCTTCTGCAAACTCCACTGAGCACAAACACAGTTCATAAATGACAATGACAGGGAGCATAAATCACTGCTGGAGGAGACGGATGGCGAAATCTGCTCCTTATGCAAATATATTCCTTCTGCACGTGCACCGTGATCTGTTGCGCTCTTTTTTGTGAGTGCAACAAAGGCGCATTTCTGCAGTGGCATGAGGAAAAGAGAGCCTATAATCAGGTCAGGCTGAGAATGCAATGCAAAGCACTGCATTAAAAACGCTGCATGTCATTTTTGCTGCAGCTGCGTGAACACACTGAAGCTCTCGCGTCTTCTCTGAAGATGTAATGGGAAGTGCGTCTGAATCCCATGCCTCCTCGCCTCAGAAGCTCAAGCATGACATCATCTCTTTCAGAGGCAGCCAATGGGAGCGCAGCACATGGAGCTTCCCGAGGACTGAGCGAGGCGCTGCCTCTGAGCGGCTTCTCATCCCTCAGTTTGGTTCGCTTCAGGCACAGATCAGAATCAGAGACGCAGCACACACGGGAAAGACTTGAGAGCGGAATCCTAAGACGGCTTTTCTGCAGGGTTTCATCACTGTATCCTGTCACATTTATTTGATATGAGCACTTAACATGTACCTGCATTCAAATGGGAACAGTAAGTGTACACAGAAATGGCATGCAATGCAGTGGTGGTGCAGTTCACTTTAAATCTGTTTGCAAACAACATCAACGCAGCATACCTCAGGTATTTTTTTTCCCCACATCTATGTAATGTTTTTTTTTTGTTTTTTTTTTTTTGTTTTTTTCAGCTGCAACAGATGCAAATATTTCTCAAGATTAGGCATGAAGAGCATATTTATTATATTAATTTAATGTAATTTTTTATTTAAGAAGTAATTTTAAAAAATATCACACACACAGAAACAAATCACTACTACATTATAACACATATATTAATATAACATTCAGGTGGTTTAAAGGTTCCCCAAAACAGTATATATGTGAAAACAGTGATGTTTTTTTTTAGTCTCCACTTAATGCAGTCAACTAGTCATAATTAGTCATTCATGTGGTTTGATTATAAAAAACTATATGTTGTATTGTAGAGATTTTTATGTAACGTGTAGTAAAATTTGTGTGATCAACTTCCACAATAAGAAATTAAATTAAAAAGAAATCAAAACACCTCAACCAGCCCAGCACAGTAATACTGACTCAACCAATGAGGTGGGCTTGAGGCGGGACTATCTGTTTGTCTGGCCAATGGCAGCGAGGGGGTTTTCAGAAAAAAAAAAACACACACACACACACACTGCACCTTTAATATTTGATATATTACTTTAAAAAAAAAACAATAAAATTTAAAATATTAACATGTCATTCTACTCTCTGCAATACATGTTTATGAACCCTTAACATAATTCATAATGTGTAGGGGTGGGCGGTATGACTTCACAGCAATGCATTCAGTTTCACGGTATGACTAATTTTATTTCACGGTAACGATATGTTTCATGATATAGTCATTTATATATCTAGTTATTCTGAACTTAGACAAAAAGGGCTTTATATGATAACTCAAATACTTTAGAAATGAAAAGTGCTTCACCTTGTTTGAATTTTCTTTTATTTGGTACATTATTTATTTAGTAAAAAAACAAGATTAACTGCCCCCAAATGACTGATATTAAATGCAACTTTTAGGTGCAAGTAAACTTTAAATAAGGTTTTTCTGAATTATTTTTACATCTCATGTTATTGTTCTACTTCAATCTGTTTATAACATCTAAATATTTTATATTGAAATATTCTGTTCATAATAAATTACATTTACTTACTTTTAACTTTGTAGAACAGAATACTAGTTAAATTGTTTAAATTTGCTCCCGGATATCTTCTTATTACATTGTGTTTTAAGGGGCTTGTTTTGCTCTTTTTGTGACATCTGGCAACCCTTCACATGGAGCTTTAATCAAGAGAGGAAAGAGTTCAGTAGTGGCAGCAGTATGCAAACTGAACATCAGCTACTGTTAATGCTGACTAAGAAGTTTAAACTGTACACACCTTATAACCGCGTCATTATTTGACTCCAGCCCGGTGAAGACTGACACACCACTCATATTCGCCTCTTGCGTGTCCGCTGTGCGTCTTCTGCTTCATTAAAATGTGATCGGTTAATTTGAGCATCAAGTTGAGAGACGTATCGAATCACAAGATCAGCTGGATCCGATTAGTATCTGATCGTATGGAGTGAAAAATAATACGAGCTGTTGAATTCTCAATATTTAGTAATTGCCTAGATACAGCGTGCATGCGCATCCACGCTGAATACGATTCTCGTTTGTAAAGAAATAAACTGTACATATAAGAGGCGGAAAGATGCTGATAACTATACATTATTTAAGGCTATTTCTATTCATTACGACATTGACTGTTGTAGTCAAGTAAGCTTAATTCGTAACGCTTCCTCTGTCGTGAGCCTGTGCGCTCCTCTAAACTGTCCATTCTAAACTGACAATTTCACGTTATTAACCACCCTTTACAAAACTGAATCCTTTGTGGATCCTCCAGATCTGTTCGTTCGTCCTTCTCCATGTTTTTTTGACAAATGCAGCGTCTCAGTCTCACGCATCCTGCACATGAGTTAACCATGCCCACTTATTTACATTTTGCGGTATACACAGAATAAAAAAATCTGTTATGATTGACATTTTATTCCCCAGTATACCGTCCAGCCCTAATAATGTGTTATAATATTACACTGTAACTGACAATGTAATTATTTATATGACCATTAATCAGTCAAAAGTAATAACTGTGACAAGCTTAAAAGGATAGCTCACCCAAAATTTTTAATTCTATCATCATTTCCTCACCCTGAAGTTTTTCCAAACCTATATGAGTTTCATTCTTCTGTTAAACTCAAAAGAAGATATTTTGAAGAATGTTGACAACCAAACAGTTGACGGTAGCCATTGACTTCCATAATATTTTTTTCCATACATTCTTCAAAATATCTTCTTTTGTGCGAAACAGAAGAAAGAAGCTCATACAGATTTGGAACAACTTGAAGGTGAGTAAATGATACCAATTTTTGGGTGAACTATCCCACTGCAAACCTGCTTTAGCCATGTTTACTGAGCAGATGAACAGACCTGCGGTGAGGCTGTAGAGAGCGTAAACAGAAGACTGACAGGATGTGCTTCCTGTCTAACAAAGTATGTAAGAGTTGAGTGTCATGGTTGCTGGTTTAGAAGCCTCAACTCGCGTGTGCGGAGCATTAAGACACACAGCGCATCGGTGCTGGAGGACAGCGGCGTCTCGCGGCTGATTAATGCGTCTGTGCTGTAACTAATGAGAGCACACTGAGGGAAGGGACGTCTGTATGCCCACGGCTCTCGCTGTCTCTGTGGCTTTCAGAAGAGTGACAGTGACAAGCCGGTAGAACTAAGACCACCCGGACAACACCTCTCATGCAGGCTTGATATTCATCGGTTTCTTCATGCTAACCAAAATATGCACTAGCAGCTCACTAGAAAAAACAATCAAATGAAGTTAGCTAATCAAAATATTTTTACAATTCATTAAAAGCTTCTGCAGTCGCTAAAATTACTGGAGCTTATTCATTTTTAAGCACTGGAGAACCAAAATTCATTCTAATGTGACAAATTATGACATTAAATTCATGAAATGAACTTGAGCGATTTAGGTTAGTCACTTGCATAAAACAAGCCTACACCATTAGCTTATAAGGGCTTTCCGCGAAACCTTTATAGTCTTTCATCACTCTCAGCAAACACAGAACACTCTCTATAGCCGGGGTACTCAACAGGCGGCCCGCGTCATGCTGAAGATTAATATATTTTTATTATAATTTGCACTCAAAAGTAGCGCAAATATTAGACAGTGTGATTTTAATTAAATATACACATGCACAGTAGTAAATGCTGCTTGATCTCTGCAAGTGCTGTGAGTTTGAGTCGCTTATAATGTGCATTTGAAAAAGCCACATGCCCCAAACAAGTTAGAGAAGCATTTATAAACCTGTTGTCCAACAAAAGAGAACATTCAATAACATGATTTTACTCCACAACATCAGTCAAGTGTTTGAAATAACTTCACTTTGTGATCTGATGTGGCTTCTTATCACAGAATGAGGCAGAAAATATATACCACTGTAATAATGGCTATGTCGATTAGCACTGGATTATAAATATACTTTATATATATTATTATGAAAATACCAGAGGTGGCTTGAATAACACAGATAAACCATTTATTGTCGCATATTGTCGTGTGTTTACTGTCTTCATGTTTTATCAGTTCGATCGTTTCTATCTTCTTTTTATTCAGCTACAGCGACAGCTGTATGCCTTTGCCCATATGAGGGATTTCCTGGAGCGTCATTAGTTCTATTATTTCTGTGATGCATATGTGGAGTTTATGCGCGAGGGCGACCTCTGGCGTCCCGTATGAATGAAACACTCTAAAAATAATACTTCTCTCTAAAGAAATTTGTTGAAATTGTTGAACATTCTGAGTTTGTTTGATACTCTGTTTGAGTATGAATGCTTTTTTTTTTTTTTGCAATAACAGGCTATAGCAAGCCTATTTTTTTTATGTTCAGTATTATTTTAAATAGGGCAAGGACAAGCAAAACTTAGATAAGTAATAAACTGCATTTCTAAATAAGTAAACCTGCAAATGTTGCCTTAAAAAAGTCTTATGATGCAAATTGTAATTTGTGGGCCTTCACATTTTATGTAATTTAAATGTGGCCCCCTTGGCCTCTGAACTTGAGTATCCCTGCTCTATAGTGCTGCAGCAAGATCCTGGAGAAATGCCAAGTCTCCTGTCCTCAAAACCAGTTTAAACACAGACCCAGATTACAGAGCTCTCATTAGCCAGCTGTACAGCTTTCACTGTATGTGATGAAAGATATTTAGGATGAAAAATCTTTCAATAAAATTTCATCTTTTAAAATTATAAGGCCTCTCAGAGTGTGATTTTTGCATGCGTGTGCACGGTTCCTACATTTTTTATTAATTAAGAATGAATCATGATTTGTTATTAATTAATAATAATAATAAAAAATAAACATTATTATTAATAATGTTATTTTTGTTGTTGATAATAATAATGATGTTATTTTTATTATTACTTTTAAATTGTTTATTATTATTATTATTATTATTATTATTATAACAACATAGTGTGTCCAAAGAGTAGTGTTGTCAAAAGACCCGGTACTTCGGTACAAAGTCGGTACTAAAAAAATGAAAACGTCACGGTACCAGGTTTTTTTTTTAAGTACCGGTGGTACAGAGTACCCGATCAACCCGGTTCTTGACCCGTACGGCCCTATGATTTCCGCGATGCAGAAAACGTGGACGGAATCTCGGAATCCAGTTATAAAAACGGAATTTACAGTTTAGCAAGGAATGTCGTGGAATTTTTCAAAGTTTGGATGAATTAATCAAAAGTAGGTCATTACACTTAAATCAAATCGCGACATGGACTAGTATCTGTAAATATTAAGCCGCAAAAGTCGATTCAAATATGAATCCCGCATGTTCTGTGAGTCTCTGTGTGAATGAATGAATGGCAGAGATGCGCTTTTTTTTTTTTTTTTTTTTACTACATACACTGAAGCGCGTGTGAAGCTCGCGGTGATTTCATCATCTAAATGAGGATATAAATACATAAACAATGTCTCCAGAAGTGCTCTGAGAGTCACTTCACGAGCATTTTACCGTTTCATTTGAGTTAAACCAGCGTCATATCATATAGCTACACACAGAAATTTAAAGGTATTCACGGCAACCCGTCAAAATAAAAGTTTATCTTAAAGACATTGTGCCAGAAATATATTACTATTATTTAGGCGAATGTATGTGATATTATTACTACTGTTGAAAAAAATTTATAAATATTTATTTTTAAAAAATAATCAAACACTATTTCTTCCATATTTTAATTTTAATAGTAAATCCCCTTTATTTACCAAAAAAAAAAAAAAAGTGTTTAAATTTCATTAATTAAAAGACAAATTAAATTTGGGTGAAACTTGTTTACTGTTTTTCATACTTTTATTACTTGCGGAAAAACTTTAAACACAATTTAATTAAGTATAAAGAATGGCATTGATTTTTGTACATTTTATTTTTGACTTTATTATTAAAAATAGTGTGTTTTTTTTAATTAGCATGTGGTACCGAAATTGGTACCGAGAACCGTGGATTTTCACTGGTATCGATACCGAATACTGACATTTTGGTACCGTGACAACACTACCAAAGAGAATGAGCTACTGGTTAGAATGAATTTTTTACATTCGAATTTTTTTTCTTTTTTTTTTACATCCTTGGTATTCATGAGAGTTCATGAGAGTAGTCCAACTTATCAACTTGTTTTGTGAACCAGATCAAAATATTCTTTAAACTGACATACATGCATACATAAATAAATACATACATACATAAAATAATAAATACATAAATAAGTAAAAACAAAAATAAAATAAATAATCAAAGAAATTACTTGTTCTAGAATTGGACACTGCTACTTAAAATTCACTGTTTTCCTCACAAAAAGACTGGGAAAACAGCACATGAACTGTATGGACTACTGATATGATGATTTTGTAACAAGTTTCTCCAAAGTTTCTTCTTTTGTGTTCCAGGGAAAATTTTTGCACGATCTACTTAGTGTCCAGTACTAGGAAGTTACCGTCTGCAGGGTTCACACTTCACTTCCTGCTATTCTTCCTGCTCTTCTCACACACACATACACACACTTCCTGTAGAGTGACCTCGGATCTGAAGCACACACAGCAGAGTGAAAACCATCCATCATGAGAGATCTCCTCTGCTGTAAGTGGATGAAAATATGAATATGAGCTGGATGATGTCATCCTCTAAATTTAGACCTGCAGCACAAACAGCAGCTGCAGAGATGCTCCCTCACACGCGTCCATGTGAAGCTTCCAGCCGCTCTCATGCAGCACACTCGATCGCTGGGCAAAATAAGGGCATTTTTCCAAACTACAACACTGATTCTCAAGCACAGCCACAAGACGTGCTCTGCTTGACAGTTTAAGGTCGCTCTGACTTCATTACACTGAAGGAAAGCCCCGGGCCGCCTCTGATACAAGGATATTAAAACACGCTTGTTCTGTTTCCACTGGCAGATCGGAGCGTTTGTGGAATCTAATCTGCACAGAGTCACATGAACAAGAAAGAGCGCTCCTGCACTGCAGCTGAAAATACCGACTGATGCATCGACAAACGTTTTATAATTGCATTGAGATTCCATAAACTGAAGCACTAAAATATTTGTGGAAAATGCCAGTATGCCTTCTAGTTGTGAGCAGAAACTGGTTCAAAGTGCTCCCTTGGTTATTAGCATATTGATAAAGTGTTTCATGTGCATGCACTGTGAGAAGCTTGTCACAATTAATGTTTTTTAAAGTCTCTTATGTTCATCAAGGCTGCATTTACATGAAAAAAAAATACAAAAATACAGAAAAATACAAAATACAGAAAAAAATTAATACTGTGAAATATAGCAATTTAAAATAACGGTTTTATATTTTAATATACTTTATAATATAGTATATTCCTGTCAAAGCTGAATTTTCAGCATCATTACTCCAGTCTTCAGTGTCACATGATCCTTCAGAAATCATTCTAATATGCTGATTTATGATTTATAATAAATATATGATTTATAATAAATGTTGCAAACAGTTGTGCTGCTTAACATTTTTTTGGAACCTAATTTTTTCAGGATTCTTTGATGAATAAAGTTAAAAAGAACAGCATTTATTCAAAACAGAAATGTTTCTAACAATATAAGTCTTTACTATTGCTTTGTTTAATTAATTTAACATATCTTTGCTGAATAAAAGTAATAATTTCTTTCAAAAAAAGAAAGAAAAAAAATTACTGACCCCAAATTTTTGAACGGTAGTGTAGATTTCTATTTTAAATCAATGCTGTTTTTATACTTTTTATTCATCAAATAACCCTGAAACAGGGTTCCAAAAAAGGTTAAAAAAAATTAATTAATTAATTAATAAAAAATAAGCACCACAACTATTTCCAACATTGATAATAAATTCACAATGATTTCTGAAGGAACATGTGACACTGAAGACTGGAGTATTGATTCTGAAAATTCAGCTTTGCATGACAGGAATAAATTACAATACGAATATATTTAAATAGAAAACAGTTTTTTAAATTGCAATAATATTTCACAATATTACTGTTTTTTTCTGTATTTTTAATCAAATAAATTCAGCCTTAATGAGCAGAAGAAACTTCTTTAAAAAAAAAAAAAAAAACATTAAAAATTTTGATCCCAAGCATTTGAACAGCAGTGTAAGTAATTTCATAATGCTCTTTAAATTATGGTTTGATATGGATAATGTTATCAAAACACACGTACAATAGCGAGTGGGCGTTGATATAGTCTCTGATGCAGTGACGTTAGCCAATCATAACAGTGTCAGTTTACTGACAGGCTCATCAGTGTCAGTCCCAAACCGTTTTTTTTTTTTTTTTTTTTTTACAGTACCAAGTTGGTATGGCTACTGATTTAGTCTGGATACCCTGAATTCTATAACATTTCTATATATTTCAAAATAGCTGCTATCTATTCTGCTGTTTGGCTATTTTCTGTTATTACATCCTGTCTCAAAAGTGATGCAAAGATGCGTTCTGTGTGAACGGCTCCTTAGAGACGCAGTAAAGTCATGATGACACCATAACGCTGGCAGTCAAGGACGTTGGACAGAAGGTCACAGTGGAACAGAGTTACAGCGGCCCTCAGGTAGGGAACAAAACAATGACCTGTACAAGAGGCCCCAGAATCCCTAGCGACGATGAGCACAAGCATTAGTCATATAGGAATGATTCAGCCATGACACACTGCACTATCACTGCTACAGCTCAACACCCGCTGCTGTCAGTGTAAAGCTCAAGTCATTTCAACACCAAACACAACAGCAGATATAGGCACAAACACACAAACGCACTTCTGACACAGTTTGGATATTATTGCACACGTGTGAACACAAAGATATGATTCTGAGCCACCTCCAAATGTGGTTTAACATCAGATACGTATCTGATATCTGGACATTTGACCTACATCTAAACACATACACTGCCAATCAAAAGTCTGGGATCAGTAAGATTTTTAATGTTTTTTAAAGAAGTCTCTAATGCTCATTAAGGCTGCATTTATTTGATTAAAAATACAGGAAAAAAACTGTAATATTGTGAAATATTATTACAATGTCAAATACTGGTTTTCTATTTTAATATACTATAAAATGTAATTTAGTCCTGTGACACAAAGCAGAATTTTCATTACTCCAGTCTTCAGTGTCACATGATCCTTCAGAAATCATTCTGATACGCTGATTTATTATCAATGTTGGAAACAGTTGTTCTGAGCATAAGAAACTAACAATCTTTTTTTTAAAAATCATTAAAAATAAAAATCTTACGGTTTCCGAACTTCTGAACAGCAGGTATCAGATTCCCCTTTCCATTCAGGAGCACAGAAACGTGTGTTCAGCTCCTGGCCCCTGAATTTTATAAATAAAATAGCTTGAATACTGGAAAGCTACTTTATATTTCTAAGCAATGAGGTGATAATATCACTGTTTTTGAAATAATTACATTCACAGCTTCACTATACAGAGATGCTGCAAAGACCCATTGAATCATTGAATTAATTCAAATGAATGTAATCTTAAGCCCCTTTCATTGATTACAGAAAATTGCTTTCTGTGTGAACGTGTATGCAATTTAAGGACCTAGTAACATTGCCGGGATTAGTCCCAGAAGGAGCGCTGTGTGAACAAAAGCCAGGACCAGTGCCATAAAGGGTGTGTCGTAGTGATGACGCACATTATCGTGCAACTCTTTTACTGGGTGTTTTGAAGGCAGATCAACGTTCACAATGAAAAAATATGTGTAAACAGGAATGAAGCAGACATCAGGGAGCTCCTCACTATCTGCGCTGAAGCTGAAATCATTCACCAGTTTAGTGGAACGGTACGCGTTGCATTACACGTCACATCCAAATGTCACGTGTCTTTACGGGATCTTCACGGGATTTGTGTGAACGCATGCACAGATTCCAGAAAATCACTGGCAATGTGAATGAACCAAAATCAAACCATCCCGGGACAAATCACGGGACATATTTTCCGTGTATTTTCCAGAATCGAAAGAGGCTATAACTCTACTACTTACAAGAATTCTAGATCTTTTGAGCCGTAGATAAAATAACTAATGAAATCAGTTAATTAATATGTGCTTTGTAAGCACTAATAAACAGCCAATATACTAGTAATATGCAAGCTAATAAGCAGCTGTTGATAGTGAGAATTGGTCATTAAAATAAAGTGTTACCAGTGAAAGCGATCAGCAACAGAGTCATTCTGATTAATGTTAAAGCACATATCGGTTATGAGTCTTAAATAAACAGACAGGACAAAAAATATATATATAAAACAGTCCTAATATGGTCAAAAGATCAGACCTGTGTATTACGCCTTACAATGCAAATGCACTGTAATGAACAGGTTTCCCAGCATGCAACTGCTGTTTACACTTTTCAGGAAGTCTTACAGTTGTCTCTGCAGACGTTTGATCTTGTAACTTCAGGAAACACCTTGAGCTCTTCATGAGAAATGGAGTAAGAGATGCTGGAGAAACACAGCATGAACTTCTGATTGCAGAAGTCTGGTGAATCATCGAGGCTTGACTGTCAATCGATGGCCCAGACGTCTTGCAGACTGACAGGAAACACAACACCACAAACCTGCATTCTGCTCTTGTTTTCGTTCCCATGTTTCCTTCTCACTGCTGATTACTTCACATTGCAACTGAGCATTTGATAACCCACACAACCATGTCCTATCTGTTCATTTACTCAATAATACATTAAAAACACGCAGCTTGTATATTCAATAGACTGAATATAACTCTTCTGTGGTGAATGCAATTTTGTTTTTAAAGATTTATAAGGTTAATGTTATCATAGAGGGGACATCAGCAGACTCTCATGAACGTATGTTGAGGTCAGCAAGTCATCTGGTACAACTCTCCAAAAACTAACTGACATATATGAATTAAGATTTATGATAATTGAAAAAACAACAACAACACACATTTATACATGAAAATAATGATTAACGTGCACACAAATGTATTCAATCTGAAAATGTTATTTTTTTCCACATTGCATATATTTATATGGAGTTTAAAATAAATAAATTTAAAATAAAGAGAACATTTAAGAATTTGGCAGGTGGTATTTAACTATATTTTTTATCTGATTTAATTTGATTTATTATTTATTAATTTTCATAATATTTGTTCATTTCAATGTGTTTGTGTATATATATATATATATATATATATATATATATATATATATTTATATGTGCATGTGTATGTATAATTACATTTTTACTGTTACTATTTTTTTTATTTAATTATTTCCTATTTATTTATTTATAACGATTGTAACTTTTTTAATTAATTTCTTCTGAGGCAGTCTGTTCTGGGTTGCTTGGAAAGAGACTGAAATTGTAAAAAGCACTGTCTGTGTACAATTAATTTGTTTTTGAAAATAAAAATAATAATATTAAAAAAGAATTTTGCATGTGTTTTAAAGATTTTTAAAAGATTTCCCCCTTTTGTATCTAATTTTTATTTATCTTTTTTTAAAATTCTAAAAAAATTAATATATATATTATAATACTATAATACTAATATATATATATATATATATATATATATATATATATATATATATATATATATATATATATATATATTCGTGCTGTCCATTTAACTGCACAGACCGATCAAAGTACCGCGAGAGCGATTCAAAAGCATACGGAGCCGTCTGCTCTCTAATCGCTCTCGCGGTACTTTGATGTTTATGGACCATTCATAAAGAATCATTGGTAACACTTTAGAACAGGGAACACTTATTCACTATTAACTATGACTTTTCCCTCAATAAATTCCTAATTTGCTGCTTATTAATAGTTAGTAAGGTAGTTGTTAAGTTTAGGTATTGGGAAGGATTAGGGATGATTACCGAACCATTTACTTCACTCCTGAATGAATCAGCCATTTAAACAAATCAAATGAATAAATGAATGAATGAATGAATGACTTAATCATTAAGACTTTTACCACCACCTACTGGCAGTTTTAGTTTCTTATTTAGAAGATAATTTCATTAAAAAATTAATTTCATATTTCCATAGTAATAATAATAATAATAAAAAATAAAGGTATAGTTTATGCACCCAAAAATTTAAATTTAGTTATCATTTACTCACCCTCATGGTCCAAAAGAGTATATGTAATAAATTTTATGTTGAATCAAATAAAATTATTCTTGCTGAAGCTACTTTTTGTAATGTCTATTTGATGCTTTACACAACAATGACTTTAAAGTATTTTTTGGGAGTAATTTCTCAGCCAAATTTGATGCGTGATTAATTTGCGATTAATCGCCACATTATGTAATTAATTAGTCTAAAATTTTTAATCGCTTTACAGCCCTATGCGCAAAAAGTTTGCATATGTGTTTTGATGAGAATATATTTGATCCATCAGGATTTCATGGCTCATATAGTATGATATAGAGAGAATATGGAGTAAAAATCACCTAAATTTTTATTTAGAGGCCCAAACTGAGCAAACATGCAATTTGGTGCAGATGTTGATACAAATCAATGAGATATTTATGTTTACATAAAGTGATATTAATATCAGTCGTCACTCTCTGTCTCCAATAATGTCTTAGTAAGATGATTTTTAAATGCTTAGTTATGCAATCATCATTGTTATGCAATGCAATACAATGATGATTGAGAGATGAACAAACAAACATTCCTCAAAAGCCTGATTATCATATTTGAGAGTCATTGATTTTTCTAAAAAAATGATGTCTGGATAATCAAGTAAAGCAAAGCTGCTTCAGTCTAGTAAGTGTTCATCTTAAAATATTACTAATAATATCAAAGTTATTTTTATGTTTACCTTACATAAATCAGTAAAAGCACAACCTGAAGTTTGTACAGTTATACTAAAAGGCCTTCAACTCTCAAACAGACAGAAGGCATGTAGTAGACTGTGAGGTTTAACAGCAATCATTGATCGTGCTCATCATTTAGAGGCCTTAGAAATTTGCATTTCAAAATTAGGTACTCTCTTCACCAACCTAGCACTATTTTCATTAAGCTTTGGGAACCCCTTCGTGAACATGTCCAAACTCTCCAGCTTGACCCTGTTCTTTGTGATTGAGTCCCGACCCCCAATTTCCAGCCTAGTTCTGGATACTACTATCTATTTATAACTTGGTCAGCACTTTAGAACTGTATTTACTGGATGTAGGGTTGCACTAGTGTTGTTTATTTATTTATTTATTTATTTATCTATCTATCTATTTATTTTTGGGGAAAAAACATTTCAGTGTATTTGTTTACAGCTACATATTTAAGTGTGTTTTTGTTGTTGTTGTCCTTTGTCCTTGTTTTTCATGTTTTGGTTTTTTTTTTGTATCTTTTTGTAATGTATTTTGAAATGTATAAATAAAACATAAAAAAAATAAATCAAAGAGATTTGCATTTCAAATATAACACAGTCACTTTACACGGTAAATATACTTCTTAGGATGTTCAATAAACGTGTTATGTGCACCAGCACTGGCTGAGAGACAAGCATGAAGTACATCCACAGAAAGAACAGATGCTGCATCCCAGTTTGCATACTATCCTAAATAGTATTCGAAAATAAAATTAGCATGTCCCAAATCATAGTATGTAGAAAAGAGTATGCCAAAGATTCCCAGATGGTCTACTACTTGAGATTAAAATTCGAAGTGCCGATCGATGTGCACTCTAAAGGCTAATATTGCCCACAATACATTGCGCGGTGGATGAGGATTCGATCAGAACTACAAACACACATAAAAAGTGTTTAAAAACTACAAACATGGCGGATATGCGAGACCGACTGACAGGCAGGGAAAGGTGTTTGCGTGATAAACAGTCAATGTCTAACCTGATTAAAAAAATATTTATTTAATGTTGTGTGTGTTATATTTCATCTGCAGCAACATTGTGAAGTTTTATAATGATACGTTTAGTCATTAACTTTTAAATGCATCATTATGCAAACATATGAAGAGAGTTCTCGGCATGATAAACCCGCGACTGGCAGATCAACGTGCCTCTTTATTTCTCTCCAACACAGTAGGAAATTAAATTAAACGAAATGTGGATGATGTTAACCATGACAAGATGATTGACAGGGAAGTATAAACAGTGACAGAATGCACATAACTAAGCAACAGAGCATCCGTTAAAGACATTAATGACGAAGTAGTTTGTCCCAAAGCTTGCCTACTATTCTGCTACATACTCAAAAGTATGTACTTTTTCTTCACAAAAAGAGTACATACTTTTAGGGCATAGTATAAGTAGGCGAATTGGGATGCAGCAAGAGTCTGAGCGCTTACCTGCTACAGGACACATGACATCAGTACAGAGAGAACAACAACACATTCAAGATGACGGTCTTTCACTGTCTGCACAGGAAACTACACAGCCTCTGCTAACAAACTACCAGCAGCAGATAACAGCGATAGCCTCGTGTCCTAGCACTGAGGAGTGTGTCCAACAGATTACTGAGAAGTCTAACTGACAGCTACTGATGCTATCAGGAGAAGAAACTCCCCTCTTGACTGATGAACACGAAACTTCACAAAAGTTTCTCAGAAGTACTGAGGTTGCCGTATAAAATCATAATATTTCCTGCACCAAAGGTTGTTGAACTATTCTAACACTAGAAATCAATCCCGTGTCTGACTGAAGTCAAAGATCGTGGCGTCTTACCGTGGCGTCTACAATCAGCTGCCGCTCTCCTCCGGCGTTCACCCTATGGAAGCGGCGGCGCGAGTTTCCCTGTAGAGCCGCGTCGTCGCTCTCGCTGGCATTCTCCACCTGTAAGGAACCAGATTCAGAGACGTCAGCATCCTGGTTGAACATCCAGTTCTTCCAGATCACTGAGAGCCTGTGGAGGCGCAGGAGACTCATATGGATGGCATTCACATGCTATATGGGACCAACGAAAGCGGGTTTGTTGTGTTGGAGAGACGGAGTCGGCTAGTGTTGCGCAGCAGAGCTGCAGTCAGGCCACAGCTTCCTGTAGGAAGCCGTAAATACACAAATATCCTCTGCGAGCAGAAACAACACGTCTCTAGCAAGCCCTTTGTATAGCGTGTTTTGTTTGAAACTGTAAATATAGCCAGCGTTCAACTTCACATACTGGTGGTGTGTCTGAAGAATATGTTTCCAGTGAATCTGTATGAAGTCTGTGCAGCATCTGAGGATGCTGGGAGTCACACTTGCATATCACAATATAGGCTGTTGTTTTAAGGTTTTGTAGAGTTTCTGCAGGTTTTTTTGAAGGTAAATGTATTATTTTTTAAGACCTTCACAAGATCAAATAAAGAAAATGTAAGGAATAAATTGATGGGGACGCAATAGGTCAATATGGTCTCTATATGTAAATGTCTAGAGAGCATGCAATGAACTGTATTAGCAACACTTCAAAGTTTGAAAATGCAACTTCCTTCAGATTGAGATTTTCACTACATTTTGACAAAAAAAAATATAACTAATATGGAAATAACTATCTTCTGATACAATAAATACAAAAAGTGCTGTTCTTCCTCAGTATTTTTGTCTTTTCTATTGCAAATCTTTAAAGATTTTAAATCAATATACAATTACTTAAGAAGCAAAAGGATAGATGAAGTCTTGTTTTCTGAGAAACTGATTGAAATGAAATGAGTTTATGATTAAAACAAGAACAAATATCTGCCAATGGGCTAAGAAAAATCAACTTAATTCAAAGGGAAAACAAGTTTTCATTCCCCATTGACAGATATTAGTTCTTGTTTTAAGCATAAACTCACTTTATTTTCTTAAATTTCTCAGAAAACAAGACTTCATATGTTCATTTTGCATCTCAAGTTAACGTATCTTGATTTAAGGATGTTATATATATATATATATATATATATATATATATATATATATATATATATATATATATATATATATATATATATATATATATTAAACAGGAAAAAAATACAAAGAAATTAATTTTTTTAAATAATTTTAAAACTTTTTGCTCTGATTTAAGACCTTTTTATGGGCTGTAATAAAAAAAATCCTAATTTTAACAGTAAAGACTATAAACAATTCTATGGTTAAAAAAAATTTAATTAAAAAAATTCTGTTAAAGCCTGTTTTTCATTGAAATAACTTTGTTGTTTTGATTCGTTTTGTTTTTTTCTTATCAGTTCTCAGCAGTACAGTACATCTTAAGTCATTAAACTAATGTTTATTGCATTATCGAGTGTTGTGTGCTACCGTGATGGTGTTTTGCATTTGTGTGATTATGGTGCTTGTCAATATATATCAAAGGTACATTATAGTTATATTATATACATTATAGTTAATGAAATATGCTTTTTTCATAAAACTTAAAATGTTGCTACTGTAATTTTTACAGTAAAATTCTGGTGTGGTTGCAGTTGCAACATTTTAAGCTTTATGGAGGAAAAAAAAGTATCTGCCATTGATTTTATCCTAAAATTGCACTAAATTCACTCAAGCGTGCATGTGACATAACAGACAGCAAAATGAAGCAAAGCTTCTTCATCTGGTGAATTGGTGTAATTAAAGTGTGTGGCAGCTCTGTTCAAAGCCTAGTGTACCTAGACAGCACTTCAAGGCCTCATGGGTGCGGGTGACGTGAAGAGGTCGGCAGAAACGTTAAGCTGTCTCCACACATAACTCATTTAAGCCACACTCTACACCATCACATGCATGCTTTGTGGAGAAATCCTGTCGTGCTGTTCCTCATCTGTAAGTCACTTGGGATAAAAGCATCTTTTAAATTAATAAATGGAAAATGCAATCCCAGAATGCATCGCAAGAAAATCCATGCTAGATGGTGGATGAGTCGAAAGAATGCTGATGTTTCTACTGAAATGTATTAATAAAAATGGACAAATCCAGTCAATACGTGTGCGCTGAGGGCGTTTATACGTGTTAAATTATTGTGCCATTAGTCTTGTGTGCTTCATGTGAGGAGTGTAATCTGTCAGATCAGTCACTTATGAGTGTGAATGTTCCCTTAAACAGATGCTACCTATGAAGGAGGCACACAAGGAGGTGCATGGAGTGAAAAGACAGAGACAGGTTGTCATGTCGGAGCAGAACGGTCATCCATCACGCCATTAATGTGACATACAGCTTTAAGCATCCAGGGGACAGATGACAGAAAAGACGCATCTCAGTGTTTGGCTCTGGACAAGTGTGTGTGAGAGAAAGATGGGTAAACGGGCTGTAAAAAAATATAAGACAATATTCTCATGATGAAAAAGCAGCAGCGGATGCATACAGACAGAGAAAGGCTACAGTGCTGTTACATAAAACACATCGTCCAATCAAATGAGTCGCCTAAAACAAATAGGGGTGTAATGTTAGACATATTCTTACAGAAAATTTTCAGTATAGGTCATTCGGTTCGGCACGTATGTGTACTGAACGAATGCAGGGAAGCACTGCATGTGCAGTGTACAAATTCAGAGCTTCTCGGATGGCACAATACCAATATATCGATATATCTGATGCTACAATAACACAAAATTCATCTGCTGCAGGAAAAGTGCACAGTCAAAGTTGTCCTAAATATAAGACATGCTTTCAGGGTCAGAAATTAACTTTTCCATTAAGAAGCAATATTTTCTCCCTGGAATTGATTTCCAGGGTCATCTTTTACATTTGTAGAGGCAATTTGTATAATTACCTTTCTAAATGTATCTTTGTTGTTTTTATGTCAAACACTTACTTCAGTTACAATACTATAGACTGTTACCAGTCAATGTTTTTCAACATCAACAAAAGCCATCTTTTCACTGCAAAGGTTTAATTTGTTTAATGCTGCTCATGTTCATGTACAGTATTATGGTGTAAATAAATAAAAAACAGGAAATCATCAGAGTGTGAAGCTGAAATATCATGACAAAATCCTTATTGTTGATTATTGCTCTGGAAATTCTAATAATGATTATTAATGTTCATTAATAGATTTTTTGTGGGGAAAAACCAGGTCATATTCATAACAAGCTAAGAAATTGCTGAGAATGTGTTTATTGCTTTTTATAGATTAGGAAGACTTCACATTGGTTATTTCAGTAGCATGAACTGGTCAACTGGTGTTGTTTTAAATGTGCTATATAAATAAATGATGATTGATTGATCGATTGATTGATTGATTGAATGATTGATTGACTTCAGTAGCATGAAAAACAAAACGGTTATTCAAACTGGGAATAAATTATCTAAAGAAAGCGAGCAAAGAAACAGTGAAGAACTGCATGACATCAGTCTAATGTGAATCATGTAATATAACTCCCATTATAATCACAGAAGCTACAAAATCAATCGCTTACTTTCATCATTTCTGCGGTGAACCGCGGTGAATGCATCTGATTGGACATTGTGTTCATAAGCTCTACAGAAATGTGTGTGATTGGTTACAACGCTCAATGCTGCAAACCAATGCAATATGAGCAAATCTACTGTAGATGTAATGCTGGAATCAACACTTTAATCGTGACAGACATAATAAATCTAACTTAACCTTTATATTAAATCTGTGGGGCATTTTTGTTCATTTTGGTGCCATTTTTTCCCCAAGACACAATTCATTTCTTTGTTCAGTTGGATTATTTGTGCTATTGCTAATTTGTTTATTTGTTCTCATTTTATTACTGACTGATTACTTGTCTTTAATAATGTTGGCAATCTATATTAGTTAGTCTAGTTTTTTTTTTTTTTTTTCGCTGTGGTACTTTTGTTAAAACCATAAGCAAAAACTACTCATGTAAGTATTCTTTAGGCTGATGATTTTCTTCATGGTATTCAGCTGTAACAGAATGTTTGCAAAAAGACACCAAATAAAATGTTTGACCATGATTTTATACCTTATCGGAACCATTAAGAATGTTGGAATCATTAAGATTGTTCGAAAAACAAAAAAGAGCATTCATTGAGAGCATATGGAGGCTTTTAGTGTGTCCCACATATTTTGCTATTCTAACTCTAGCTTATTTCTGTCATTCCTGTCAGAAGCAGAGGGTGGTGACTGACGAGAAATGTACACTTTTATACCATTACACTGATAACATTTAACCACCTCACAAAAACTTCCTCTTTTTAACTCTGAATGTGACATAACCCGAGGACCATTTACCTACATTTACCACTATAAAAACAATAGTGGAAAAATGTCAATCGGCTGCAGTGTTGGGGGTAGCGCAATTAAAGTATCGCGAGTTACGTAATCAGATTACTTTTTTCAAGTAACTAGGAAAGTAACATTACTTTTGAATTTACAAGAAAATATCTGAGTTACTTTTTTTAAGCAAGTAATGCAAGGTACGTTGTTTTTCCATTTATTCACTGATGCCTCTCCTGTGCCCGTGTTGAGAGAAATTGTGAGTGAGGTGCAGAGGCACTTCCTTCAAACTGAGGATTATTAATTTCACGTTTCGTGTGAAAGGGCCTTTACAGTTACCAAAAACATAACTTTTGGGCTTTTTGCTATTAAAAATAAATAAGCAAGCCCAGCCCAGGTGATAAAAAAGTAACGTAATTACATAACATAAATGCATTACTTTCCATAAAAGTGACTAAGTAATGCAATTAGTTATTAGTTAGTTTTAGCAATTAGTTAGTTTTTTATGGAGTAACACAATATTATAATGCATTATATTTAAAGTAACTTTCCCCAACACTGATCAGCTGATGAGTTTCAACAGGTTCAGCCTGGTAAAGTGCAGAATAATGCGCCACTGTGGAGAGTCACGTCACATACAAAAGGACCACACGTTTCTCATCAGGTCTTGTGGGATATACACTGACCTCGGATAAACATGTACCTTCATCTACATTTTGAGCAGAGTCAACAGATGCTTCACTTCAGGACAGCCAATGAGAGAGAAGATGAACCCTGAGCTTTCATTTTCAGAGTTCATGACCATCAGCTCATGAAAGATAAAGCTCATATAATGGTTCATTTCCTGCACGCTGGAGAGCGACAGATAAGAGGCGATATTATTACTCAAACAAACTCTCTTCCCTGTGACTGATTTTGTCACCTTGTATCACATAGCTTATACTGATTTTTTCAAACTGCTCCTGGAGGCCCTTGTGAAAAAGGCAGACACTTCAGATAGGGCTGGGTGATTTTTCTGATTTTATCGATTAATTCGAGTTAAATTTTATTTTTTAGAAATCGAGGAATCACAATTTTGAATAGAAATATCACCAAATGTTAGAATTAGACACTTTGACAATATGGCAGTGATAACAGTAAAGAGAAAATAATGATCCAACCGCATGTCGGCGCACATGATTAACCGCTCACATGTGATGCGCTCATTGACACAGAATGCGGTTTTATGTTGACAAAAATGCGACGCGGGCAGTGGAACAGGAAAAAATGCAAGAAGATGGGAGTGAACTTCTGTTAACTTTTAAAATGCCCTTTCATGCATGAGACATGGCAAGAAACGCGAGTGCAACAGTCAAATGTGTCCATGTTTACATTAAAAAACAATGGAAAAGCAGCGCAATTGAATTAAAAACCTGCAAAGAACTACTACTGTATGTCTGATATTTCATGTTTGCATCATGGTGACAGGCTGAGAGCTGCTGTTGTTTTTACAGAACATTTATAGTTAATAATAGTCTACTGGTGTTATACGTTCAGTCATTTTGAATTTGAATTACCTTGACTTTTGAGAATTTTTTTAAAGAATTTTCATTGTGTTATTTTTAAACATATAGGCCCGGTTTCACAGACAGGGCTTAGACTAAGCCAGGATTAGGCCATTGTTCAATTAGGAAATTTAAGTAATTTTTATTAACATGCCTTAGAAAAAAACATTACTGGTGTGCATCTTGAGACAAAACAAAGGCACTGATATATTTTAAGATCAGTCAGTGCAAGTTTCTTTCAGTTAAAACAGCTCAGACTTACACTTTAGTCTGGGACTAGGCTTAAGCCTTGTCTGTGAAACCGGGGGAACATATGTATAAAACAAGTTTGTACAAGATGTATGTAGTTCATGCATGTAGTTATGTAGAAGGGATGTAGTACATGCATCTTTTCTGCAAAGATATTTAACAAGTGATTTGTTTAACATTTACATCATGTTGACAACTTTGTGTGGTACACTTGGAATAGAATTTTCTTGAACTATAGAGGCTTAAAAAAGAAAAAGTTACTTGAATCATGTTGTAGTTACATTTTAAAGTTGACCAGTTAAAAGTCGTAAAAATCGAGAATCGGTCAAACATTCTGAAAGAAATGAGATTTTATTTGTATGCCATATCGCCCAGCCCTAACTTCAGCATACCTTTTAAAAGCACTTGTTACAGAAATGATATTTACTTACAAATGAGGACAATGGAAGCAATCAAAATCAACAAAAGAGCAATGATATGCAAGTGCTATAACAAGTCTCAGTTAGCTTAACAGTACACGCAGCAAGGTTTTTTTTTTTTTTTAATTAGATACAGTAATAAATAAAAAGAAAACATAGAATAGAAAAATAATAGAGCAAGCTAGTGTTAGAGGCCTTTTTTGATTTTGTTAATTGATTAATAAATAAAAAGAAAACAAATAGATAGAATACAAAAAGATTAGAAAAGCTAGTGTTGTTTTTTTAAGAAAACAAGCAGCTAGTAAATGAATAGAGTGCAAGTCTAAAAGGGACAAGTTTTTTTTTAAAGAATAGAATTAGAATAGAGTGCTAGAGTTAGAGGGTCAAATAAAGATGGAAGTGATGTGTTTTTAGCCGATTCTTAAAGATGGCTAAGGACACAGCTGCTGGGATTGAGTTGGGCAGGTCATTCCACCAGGAGGGAACATTTAATGTAAAAGTCCGTGAAAGTGATTTTGTGCCTCTGCGGGATGGCACAATAAAGCGTCGTTCACTTGCAGAACGCAAGCTTCAAGAGGCACATAAGCCTGAAGTAATGAATTTAGGTAAAGAGCTGCAGAGCCAGTGGTGGTTTTGTAGGCAAACATTAATGTCTTGAATTTTATGCGAGCAGCTATAGGTAGCCAGTGCAAATTGATGAACAGAGGTGTGACGTGCGTTCTTTTCGGCTCATTAAAAACTAATCTTGTTGCCACATTCTGGATTAAATGTAAAAGTTTGATAGAACTGGCTGGAAGACCTGCCAAGACAGCATTGCAATAGTCCAGTCTAGACAGAACAAGAGCTTGAATAAGGAGTTGTGAAGCATATTCCGAAAGAAAGGGCCTGATCTTCTTGATGTTGAATAAAGCAAATCTGCACGACCGGGCAGTTTTAGCAATGTGGTCTGAGAAAGTCAGCTGATCATCAATCATAACTCCAAGGTTTCTCCAAGGTTTTTTTTATTTTATAAGAATATACTCATACTGAATGTAAAGTTTTCAGACACTGAACTGCATGTTATTTACAATTAAACGAAGACTTTAGAGGAAGTTGTCAAATGTACTGATTAAGCGCCAGATCAGGCATGTGTATTAGGAAAGCATGTTGTGATTGGATGTCTGCTTTAGTCAGTCTGAGGCTGGAGCAGACGGCTGGTACAGGAGATGCGTGTAACGTGCCACTCACCACAATCATCTCAGACGGCTCTAAAGTGATGCATTCACAGCCTCGTCTTCCTCCACGCTGCGTCCCGAAACTGCAGTGACAGAGAAAAAGAGAGTGAAAATCAGAGCGTGAACTTCTCTGGATGAATCACACAAACTGACATGTTAGACACATTCATTCACTCCAGAGAGAAATGCATGGTTGTCAGTATAACAGTTGTTCAATAACAGTAGTCAGACTTTAGACTATAAGCACTGCAGCTCATTCTGACCAAGAACCATCTGCTTAGACTGGAACAGACCAACTGTACCATATAGCAAAAAATATATTTTTCTGGCCAAAATATATTTTAAATATATGCTAAATATATGTTCAGGGCCTGAATTTCATTTTGGAAAATGGGGGGGTTCCCCCTTTAGGTGACTCTTATGGGGGGGATTTGTTAATTTTGAGGGGGAAGTTGGGGTATTTTTTTTTTAGACATTTTTAAACTGCAATCATCTAATCTAAAAATGTTTCGTCATGCAGTGTATTTGTGTTGTACAATTTATAATGTTGTTGATTCATTTTTATATTATGAGGAAGATATTTAAAAAGAACTTTGATTTTAAACTCTGAATTTATTTTAACGACAAAAGACAATTAAACAGTCAGTAATAAAATAAGCACAAATAAATGACAAGCAATGGCACAAATACATACAATAACAAGATATAACTGAAATTAACTGTGCTTTACGTTTTTCAGGTAGGTATAACAGTAATATTCAGGTACAGAAATACCACAGAAACTGAATAATCTATTCAACTTTAAAATAACACTGGTTAGTCTTCAATGTATAAACAAACATTAATAGCAGACAGCAGGTTTATTTAGGTTGCTGTCTCTTTAAGACCTAATACATGGATCTAATATGCTGTTACACATAAGTTTTGTTTCTCAACTGTTTACATTCACTTAATAGCCTATATACCGACCATGTTTAGTATAAATCGACTGTGCTTATGTGAATATTCATCATTTTGACATAATTTTGTATGTATTTGGCCGTTTATGCGCAATAAGGCTCAACATAACTTAATACTGTAGATGCATGCTGTTTCAGGTGTATGCGCTTTGGGTGTGAGCTCACAGAAAGGAGTCTCGCAGAGAGCGCGCGAGTACTGAATTGAGTTCTCTGGCATCATCTTGCACAGACTAAAAAGTAGGTGCATTCCAGGATACATTTCATCATCTGACCCGAGCGTCTTTCACAACGAAATATTTATGGGAATTTCCCACGTTACAAGCGCGGAAACTGCGGAAATGAGCAGAATTATGTGCAATACCCTCAATCCCGCACAGAAATTCAAACCCTGATGTAAGCAGTGAAGCTCATTTTTAAACTGAAAATGCGTTGGCAGGAATGGACTCTCAGATCACAGTGCAGAAGCGTCATTACTGTGTGAGTGGAGCCAGAGGGAGTCAAGAGGTCAGGTCTGCTTTGACATTTCTTCACACTCCAGTGAGACTGAACCTTGCTGTCAGACGAAGGGAATAGCTGTCAGGAGCGTCCCGGCTCTCACTGAGAGATCATTCACTCCCCTCTGTGGACGAGCACAAGTACTGCAGCTTCAGTGCCTTCACTAGTACTGGTGTTCATTGTGATGCAAGTATGTGTGTGCGTTTGAGCTCCAGACATGAATGAGGACAGTGTGCTGCAACTTTACTAGGGCCTTATGAAATCAGTCACACTTTATTTTAAGGTCCTGTTCTCACTATTAACTAACTATTAACTATGACATATGCCTCAATAAACTCCTAGTTTGCTGCTTATTAATTGTGAGTAAGGTAGTTGTTGTTTAGGTATGGGGTGGTTTAAGGGATCTAAATGTGATCATGCAGAATAAGACATTAATATGTGCTTTATTTATACTAATAAACAGCCAATATGCTAGTAATATGCATGCTGCTAATAAACAACTAGTTAATGTGAGAATTTGTCCCTAAACTAAAACTGCTACCAATTGAATTTTAGGAATCAAAAAGCTAATTAACTGAAAATATGAATTTTAACAACAGTTTATTAAAAGTTAAAAAATATTAGGACCCTATGAATTGGGTTCTGTTTTTCCCCGTTATTCCATTTTATTGTTCCTCAATTCTGTTTTTCTAGATTGTTTAAATTGTTTAATTAAAAGTCTTTAATTAAAAAACTTTTAATCAAAAGTCTAATAAATTGAATTAGTACAACTTTAAGAACTTAAATAATTTATAACATTTTTTTACGATAATATGGTCCTATGAAAAGTTTTTTCTTCTGGATTTATGATTTAATATTAATTTATTATCAAAAACTATGGTGATCAAATAAAGCCATATAACAATAAAAATTAAAATCAATATTAAAAAGTAGGTTCATTGTTTAAATTAGAACATGGACAAAAAATTGTGTAATATTCTTAAAATAATGTTTTATATTTAAGAATTATTACTTTGAGAAGTACATTTTACTCATTTAGCAGACGCTTTTATCCAAATTGACTTACAAATGAGGACAATGGAAGCAATCAAAATCAACAAAAGAGCAATAATATGCAAGTGCTATAACAAGTCTCAAACTCAAAATAATATACATATATTTCAAGAGGGATTCATTTCATACCAGACAGGAAGAAATCACCCACAGCACCTCAGTAACTGTGGCGCAAATTTAAAAAATTTCACATTTCAAATTTGAAAAATCATGTTCTGTTGGATCATCATTTCATATATAAAATAAGACATGAACACATCAACACGAGTGACATAAAGACGTCTGAGAGCTGAACGTGCTCAACATCAGCAGAAGTGAGAGTCTGAGCTGAACTTTCTCTTCCTGACACTGTTAAAATATGACAAAGCCGTGTGTCCATGACAACAGAGCTCTGACACTGAACCCACAAACTACCGACAGCCAGCGATTGCAGTTAAAACTACCCGACACGAGAGCATGGCCTCATCACACAACACACACAGATTTGAGTTCAGAAGTCACAGAAAAACCGCTATCACTCACAGTGAGACGAGACAAACGACATGCCGACACAGACTGTGAGACTTACAGCTCACTCACACCTCCACCGGCCCTTTAAGAATGAATCAGGTGCTGCTACAGGAGCCCAACGTCCTCAGATGAGAGTTGCTTATCCAGGACGCGAGGACCAACGGCTTCAACCAGAGAGCGAAAGTAATGCAGTCAAACTAGCACAAAGCATCCAAAATATTCCCACTCAGATTCTTCTGTCCGGCAGAACAACTTCTTATTTCTGAGAAATCGTGATTTTCATGCTCTGAAACTCAAGAAGCAGGAATTCTGAAATCCTGAAGGGAAACGGCTCATCAATGAGCAAACTTCCCGGCTCTGTGCTGTGGTCTCTGTGTGCATGTGTGTGTGTGTGTGTGTATGGGGTCTGGTCACAGAAGTGAGGGGTGAGGGACGCTTCCTGTCTGGATGCGTTCATGACACACACAGCTGGAAAACTCTAGCGACATGAGTTCCGCATTCCTCATTGCCCCTGACCCCTGCAGAGGTCAGCAAACACACAGCACACACACACACTTCCCTTTATGTTTCAGGACAAAACACACCCACAATGAACACAAACACTCCATGAGACTTCATATATGTGAAAAACAAATCAAACACAAATCCCTTCTCACAATTTAACTAGTCTACTTGTGGAAGCATAGATTTTGATACGCACCAATATTTAAAACTGTTTCAATACTCTTTTTGTGCAGTACACTGATTCCAACTGTACTTTCTCACTCTCTCTTCTCTCAGACAACAGATAGTACCTTAATTAAATAAGTATATAGTCTATAAGTATATCGACTGTGTTCACTGCATGTGCTGTGAGTTTAATGTGCATTTGAGAATGCAGCTTGAGCCAGTTATACTTTCACATTCATATAATTTCCAATATTTTTGTGGAGCATTTATAAACCTATTAAATGTCTTTCTGCAGCTGCCTGCTAAAACAAAAGCTTGAGGGTTAAACTCTCTCAAGTGAAGAAATTAAGACATAAATATTGTAATTTTACTACAGTAAAATCATTTGTAGAGCAAAATAATTAATTTACTTATCATAAAACATTTGTTTTTATTTTACAGAGCAGTTGTGTTACAACAGTAGTACATTTCTGTCTTAAAAATAACAATAATAATAATAATAATAACATTTGCTTGTAACTTGCTAAGCTGGGTATTTTGCAATTTAGACACAATGTAAAGAATAAAAGTTCAAAAAAGTACACTAACATTTTTGCAAAAACATTTTGAATAGTGATGCATCAAAAAATTCTGGGCTGAAATGGAAACCAAAAATTCAGGATGCTCGTGGCCAAAAACGGAAACCAAAAATAACTTGTATTAAATAATTAATCAAAATTCAAACTCTTGCTAACACTCAAACACTCAAAAAAAAAAAAAAGCTGTACAAACATTTAAATTGCACATAAGGTATTTTTATGTCAATTTGTTTTTTAAACGGTAACACTTCGGTATAGGAATCAATTCTCACTATTAACTAGATGCTTATTAGCATGCAAATTACTAGCATATTGGCTGATTATTAGTACTTATAAAGCACATATTCTGCATGACAATATTCTACATCCCTAATCCTAAACTTAACAACTACCTTACTAACTACTAATAAACAGCAAATAAGGAGTTTACTGAGGCAAAAGTCATAGTTAATGGTTTGTTAATAACAACAATTGGACCTTAAAATATAGTGTGACCAAAAACACACAAAAGTGTGACCAAAAAAAACCCATTATTTTTCTACTCCAATTTGTTCTTGAAATATAAAAACATGAAATATAAATGGTGTCTGAAATAAAACCTTGTTTTATTAAGCACTAGTTAACATGACTTTCTAAACCATCAGGAAGTCTCGTGCCGGAATGAATAAAGAGAAACGAAAGGCATGTTGAGGAAGTGAAACTCCTGCTGTTTGAGCTGACTTCACCATGCAGTCAGACACGTTTCATCTGTCAGCTCACACACGTGTGGAAGAGTGAAGTGAGGTACATACCAGCATCGCGCCAGATACATGTGCTCCTTGACCAGCACTGAGCCCGAGAGCAGGACGTACCAGCACGTGGAGATGCTGTCAGCACTGGAACACAAACACAGGTTACATGAGCCCAGTCACACATCAGGACATCTGCTGCCATGTATGTTAGTATCATAGACTACGTTTACATGTGCATGAATAATGCGATTATTTCCAATAATCAGATTATTAATCACTAGGGCTGGGTAAAAAAAATATCGATATCACGATATTAATCGATTCTCATTTTTACGGAACAATATTGATTCTTAAATCCCAAGAATCGATTAGTCTAGCCTGTTTTCAGTTAATGGACGGAAAGTTGAAGGGCACTTCCCATCCAATATATCACAATAAGCATTGTGCTTTGGTACTTTTAATATGAAACAAAGTCTCAGATTTCAAATTCTGTCCATTGTACTGCAGTATTCAGACAATAAATGCCGTTTTGGCGCTGTTTAATGTGGAGTGACAGATCGCTGGAGCGCTTCAGTTCAACAGACGTGAGCTGATCATCTCCTTCACATTAATACCAGTTTCAGCACAAAATAAACATGACTAAACATCCGAAGGTAAGTTAAAAGAAAGAGTACAATTTTATAATCCGTATCCTGTCTCATGTAATCGCTCAATCAGTGTTTCAGCCGCGCAAAGACGTCAATATAACGGCTTGTAAACAATGTCACGTAACATCACATTTACCTCAGAAAAACATATTCGGTGACCATAAACTCATTAGTCAGATAGAAAAATAAACTGTAGAGAGGGGCACTTTGCTAAATATATGGAGCATATAACATATTCATTATAAATTTTACTGTTCTTCAATGTTTAATTTATGTTTGAATAAATCCATCAAGTTTTTATGACAGCCACCATTATGTTTATATTAAAAAAAACAAAAACAAATTGAAGTAGAAATATTATTATGTAATTGTAACTTTATTATTTTAAAAACATATTAAGTGTAATTTTAACAAATCAGTCAGTTTTAACCTTCAATATTATAGTAATGTAGTACCAACTGACTCTCATGTATATTTTACAGCATTAGTTGAGAGATTTTTTTTCCTTGAGAAAATTTGGCATGTACTGTACCTGATATATATCCAAAATAATCGACATTGAATCGAATAGAATTGGTAATCGAATCGAATCGAAAGCTTGTGAATGAGAATCGAATCGAATCGTGAAATTTGTGTCAAAACACAGCCCTATTAATCACTTTATGATGTTTACATGTCAAGAGCAAAGCTCTTCACTCCCGTTTACATGCAATTTCCATTATTCATATTATTCGCTAAGGATTGTGGTTATTTTTTTATCGCTATTATTCACATACCTCTCTGCACAGCATAAATGATGGACTCAGAAAGAGTAGGTGTGTAAACTGGCCGCTGTTTTAATTTATTTACGTCTAATGCAAAACACTTTTGTATGGTTGTATTCCGTGCATTTGGCGCCATAGAAATGCGATACTTTCTTCCCTACCATCGTTTCTAATCTGTGTATTACTGCAGGAGCGTGTTTCGTCATTCATGTACATCCGAACACATGCGCACTTTGGTCAGAGAAGCAATAATGCGATTATGGTGTTTACATGCCTGTATATTTCGATTAAAATCAGTGTACGCCACCTATGTTAATACGATTATGCTTGCTGCGATTATGAGCTTCACTGCATTATTTAGATCGAAGTATTGCATTTACATGAGGTAAAGTTTAATTGCAATATTGACAAAATCTCATTATAATCGCATTAAGAGTGTTCATGTAAACGCACTCATTGATATACCATTAAGGCTACGACACACCAAGCCGACTTCAAAGAGCCGATGAAAGCCGATGGTGTTTGCTGGCTGCGTCTGGACCAAAAAGCTGCACTTGAACACACCGCACAGACTACAGCGACTGCAAACTGTGTGAGAGGAATTAACAGTCTATATCAGCAGCAATCAATAGTCTATATTCCTCATTTAAAAGGAGAAACCAAAAAAAAAAGGATATACGTGATATACTCTGGTAAACGAAACATAAAAAAGCAGCATTTGCTTAACATTTTGAATATCAGTTATGTTGAAAACTTTCATTATTTTAAGCAACTCACGTTGTTATGAAAATATTCGTGCATTGGAATTAGAGCTGCAACAAACGATTATTTTGATAATCGATTAATCTAACGATTATTAGAACGATTAATCGACTAATCGTTGATTATTTTACTGATTAATCAGTAGACTTTGATTGATTATTCAGCTTTTGCTATTAGTTAAAATATTGAGTTATACATATTCTAACAAATAAAGAAAGGTCACTTCAGCTTTTGAAAATCATATTATGTAATTACAATTATTAAACTATTAATTTATACAAATAGATACACTACCAGTCAAGTTTTTGAACAGTAAGATTTTTAATGTTTTTAAAGAAGTCTCTTCTGTTCACCAAGCCTGCATTTATTTGATTATAGTAATATTTTGAAATATTTTTACTATTTAAAATAACTGTTTTCTATTTGAATATATTTTAAAATGTAATTTATTCCTGTGATTTCAAAGCTGAATTTTTAGCATCATTACTCCAGTCACGTGATCCTTCAGAAATCATTTTAATATTCTGATTTGCTGCTCAATAGAAAGTTCAGAAGAACAGCATTTATCTGAAATAGAAATCTTTTGTAACATTATAAATGTCTTTATCATCACTTTTGATCAATTGAAAGCACCCTTGCTAAATAAAAGTATTAATTTCTATAATTTCTTTCCCAAAAATAAAATTTTTTTTAAAAAAAATTATACTGACTCCAAGCATTTGAATGGTATAGCGTATAATGTTACAAAAGCTTTTTATTTCAGATAAATGCTGATCTTTGGATCTTTCTATTCATCAAAGAATCCTGAAGAAAATGTACTCAACTGTTTTAAATATTTATGATGATGATGATGATGATGATAATAATAATAACTGTTTCTTGAGCAGGAAATCAACATATTAGAATGATTTCTGAAGGATCATGAGACACTGAAGCCTGGAGTAATGATGCTGAAAATGTAGCTTTGATCACAGAAATAAATTACATTTTAAAATACATTCAAATATAAAGCAGTTATTTTAAATAGTACAAATATGTCACAATATTACTGCTTTTGGTGTATTTTGGATAAAATAAATGCAGGCTTGGTGAGCAGAAGAGGCTTCTTTAAAAAAACTTTAAAAATCTTACTGTTCAGACACTTTTGACTGGTAGTGTATATTTGGCACACAAAATGAGATTACAGACAGAGAAACTCTCTTATTCACCATTTAATTAGCTATATGAAAAAGTAACTGAATGACATCATTTGGCCTAACATCTCCTTTAGTATGTCATATGGATAAGAAACAAAATAAAGGTAAGTGATATGATGCTTATTTTTGGAAACTATTTTATTTGCAACATAATCTTTCTTAAAATACCTTATATGATTATGATAATCAAAGCAATCCTGAGCTAGATCAAGCTTTGATCTCTGCAAACCAAACTATCACTTTAATGAAATATTTTTTTCCCACTAATAAAAATATTTCACCATTAGCAAGCTCCACACTGGAGAGCTGCTGTATAACAGAAAATCAAGTTGTAATTATAACTGAAAGCGACACTCACTGACTCTGCTTTATCATGTTTAATACTGTAAAGCTGCTTGATTTAAGGCTATCTATTGCATAAAGTATACTATATAAATAAAAGTGACATGACTGCTTTAATGGAGAACCGAACTGCAGATATCGTGCAAACATCCACATCGCTAAAATCAGATCTTAACTGCTACTTTCACACTGCTGTCAGTTTTTGTTGTGTTTATTTCGTTATTAAGAGGAAAGTGAGCAGCATATGCTATATTTACATCCAAAAGCTGCTCAGAAGCGCTGTGTGTCTTCTTCTCTTGAATTGCATCCAGGAGGGCTGAATTACAGTCGTGCGCTACAGCGCCACACTGGTCAAACCGCAGAACTGCAGGCTCTTACATTAGGTCATATGAGATAGAACGACTACTCGACAACAAAAATGTGTGTCAACAATTTTTTATTGTCGATGTTGTCGATAATGTTGACTAATCGTTTCAGCCCTAATTGGAATGCTCGGGTAAGAAAATTAACATTAGAACAGCCTTCAGTCTGATTTCTGTCGGTGCTGTCTTGATTTACTTGCTCTCTGTCATCACTTTCACTTTAATTCTCCCGCACTGACCAGTTCACTAAACTGAGCATTCAATCTCAGTTCTCACTCTCACCGATGGCCCCAATGCCAGGGTAAACTGCCATCATTGTGAGCCCAATGATAGCCAACATGCGTAAAACACCAAAGAAATAGCCCGACAGATGATTTATTATCGGCCTGACATTGACCGACCGTCGGCTTGGTGTGTCCTGGCCTTTATAGTTTTGTTAATATTTTGAATTCATTTTTTTTTTATATATATATATATTTTCTGTTTTCACATTAATTTTAGTTACAATTTTAGTAATTTTTCATTTTTTATTTTATTTTTTATATTTTGAAATACATCTACTTTTTTAAAGGTCCCATGACATGCTGTTTTTTGGATGCTTTTATATAGGCCTAATTGGTCCCTAGTACTGTATCTGAAGTCTCTTTCCCGAAATTCAGTCTTGGTGCAGAATTTCAGCCACTACGAGCCAGTCCCACAATGAACTTTCCTTAGGACGTGCCATTTCTGTGTCTGTATCTTTAAATGCTAATGAGGAGGAGAGAGGCGGGGCAAGGTGGAGGGTGGGTGTGTGACCTTAACCAGCTTGCGGCCACGGTACCATGCGCTAATAATGACAGTGGATGTATCGCAATGGCTCGTAGACACGCAGTCGTTCAAGCTTTTCAGTTTGACCTAGAATCTGATCCGGGTGGAGAAGCACCGGATGAAGAAGTTGCAACTCAGCGGCTACAGCAGGACATCTCTGAATGGTTAGTTTAAAATATTGTGTCTGGATACGGTACTTTATTATCATTATTATTATAGTTATTATCATGTAGCTAATGCTAGCCTACGTTGTTGGCTTTTCATGTTGCTCTGATTTGCTATTTTTCCAAAGCTGTATTAGCATTTATATCAGTAATCTTTGTAGTTTAGAGCAGTGGTTCTCAACTGGTTTGGCCTTGGGACCCACGTTTTCCCATGGTCTTCAAGCCGCGACCCACTTATACATTTTATATATATATATATATATAGAATTTGTTAAAAAATAAAAACAAAGCAAATTTATTTAAAAAAAATTAAGACTGTTAAGAATATTACTAATACTGAGTAAACAGCCAATAAGGTAAGGCTATTAAATAGCAGTCCCAAACTAGTTTTTGTTAATACGATTAAGTTGGTATGAGACACCACAGTCATTTAAGCATATACAAAATAACACAAAGTGGAAATAACATGATATTTTTAGGTTATGGAAACAACCGTTACCATGAATAACATGAACTGTTAATAACACGTGAAAACTGCTCCTGAATAGAATGAATATCATACCTTCATGCAAATCCTTTCCAGCTAACACACGCAGTACCAGTTATGTGATTTATCGTTACTGTACTTTTATTTCACGCGTTGCCTGTTCGTAGTTTCTGCGCTTTAGTGAAGTGATATACAGCGCGGCGCCGTGTTCGCGCGTGCTATAGAAGAATGCGCGCTATGAACACTGTATAACATCTGACAGGACAGGATAGTTCGCTTTTCTGAGGTGAGAGACTTTTTTTTCATAGCATGTTACGAAAATAACGATAGAATAATGACACTGACATTAAATCTGTCTACATCTCATCTGACCGCAACTACTGAATCTGGACAGCACGTTTTTCTCAGGAATTATTACTGCATCTGACAGAAGTGTCAACAGCTTTCATGCACGTCTTTTAAAATAAAAGTCTCGCATCAGGAAAAAACATTTAGAATTACGTTTTTTGTTGTTGATGTCATTTCTTTGGCCGTACACTCCGCGACCCACTCAGAACGGTTCCGCGACCCACCAGTTGAGAACCACTGGTTTAGAGAACACTGTACTGTGGCTCATTTTTTAATGACAAAGTTGCCCATGTCCACGTATACTGAAGTCATGTTACACATAACCCATGATTTACTCCTGAAGATTTAACTCTACTCAACACCTGCTTGTCCACTCTGTCATAAATATATATATAATTTATTTAAAATAAATTATCAGCTATAGTCACTAACCAGCGCCACTATATTAGTCAGACCTCTGCCATTATTACATCTACCTTTTTGGATAGGTGCCGTTGTGGAAAATGTGCTACCAATTGTACATCCAAACACTGAGCAAATGCCATGCTTCGCTCGTTTGCAAGACATGATGTCTCTTGAAGAAAAAAAATATTGCGCTCGCCTCGCATGGTAGTAGCTCATTTTCTCATGGGCGGGCCAAATTCTCTGGGCGGGCAAAGCAGAGAAAGAGGAGGTAACCTTTCCCCGTATGACAACATAAAGGGAAGATTCCAGATTGGACCATCTGAGCTTTCATTTTCTCAAAAGCGAAGCAGGATACCCAGGGCTCGGTTTACACCTATCGCCATTTCTAGCCACTGGCGCACCATAGGCAGGCTAGGGGAACTCATTTTAATGTTAAAAAACCTCATAAAGTGAAATTTTCATGCCATGGGACCTTTAAAGTTTGTATTTACTTAGTTGGAGTACTTCAAAATAAACAAAAAAATTATAAATGTTGCCTCGACAACTAGTTGATTTTTTTTTTTTTTTTTTTAATTTTCAGTTAATTTTTTTGATTTCAAAGCAATGAAAACGGTTTTAATGGTTTCAGTTTTAGGTAAAGGTGATAAACCTGGATTCAACTGCTATCTATCAGTATGTGCTATCAACAATACTAACATGCAGAGATGTACTTACTAGAAGAGAACATGGTTAGCCTCATAGCGCTCATACCTGGCCGTCATGCACATGGACCTGTAACACAGAGACAGGTTTGAGAGGAGGACTAAAGCTGTGATGATGATGATGTCTGGGAGTGTTTGATCTGCTCTACACGGGCTCCCATCCAGAATAACTGAACTGACGTCCTGCTGTCAATAACCTGCATTCAGTTCAAAGGGAATGTACACTAAAGTTTTGGGTCATTAAGATTTTTTCTTCAAAGAAGTTAATACTTTTATTCATCAAAGATGCATTAAAATGGTCAAAAGTGACAGTAAAGACATTTACAATGTTTTGAAAGATTTCTATTTCAAATAAATGCTGTTCATTTGAACTTTCAAATTATCAAATTATCAAATAATCATGAAAAATAAAATGCATCAAGGTTTCCACAATAATATTCAGCAGCACAACTGTTTTCAGCATTGATAATATCAGAAATGTTTTTCTTGAGCAGCAAATCAGCATATTAGAATGATTTCTGAAGGATGATGTGACACTGAAGACTGGAGTAATGATGCTGAAAATTCAGCTTTGATCACAGAAATAAATTACATTTTACCATAATTTCACACAGAAAACAGTTATTGGAAACTATAATAATATTTCACAAAAATCTGCTGGTATTAAACGCCTCCTTATAAAAACTAATTTTGGTCTGTCCACAACATTCATTTTAAATGTCAAGCATGCAGGACTCTATCTAAACTGAAAGTGAAACTAGCAGCCAGTGAGAAATGTGCTAGATTACACGTCTCATTCTGCACCAATTTTTGGCAAGTATCAAAAATAAAAGTAGCGGTATCGGCCTCGTTCTGGAAAAAGTGGTATCAGTGCATCCCTACTTATAAAGAACATAATAATGTCTTATTCTGTATGATCATATTTTAGATCTCTTAATCCGACCTCATACCTAAACTAACAACTACCTCACTAACTATTAATAAACACCAAATTAGAAGTTTATTGAGGCAAAAGTTATTGTTGATAGTTAAGTAATAGTGTGAATTAGTCCCCAAACTAAAGAAAGTGTGATCATATAGGCCTAATATTTTGATGTCCTAAGGTTGACAGATAATCATTTTCTGAAGGTTAAGCACCATTTGATGCATCTGTTACTGATCAGATGAAGGCTGTGATGTTGAGGTCAGTCTCACCTGAGCTGATGTTCTCTGAGGTGACACAGCACATCCATGTGGAACAGATGAGTGTAGATGGTGTTCAGGTCCTAAATGAGACAAACAAACATTAGTGAGCCACACCTGACGCTCTCTTAGCTCAGATTAGCATCTATCAGCATCAGGACCATTTGTTCACACTGTGATTGGCTGATCAGATTGCCATTATTTATTTTTAAAGTGCCTCTAACCCAAGTAACATGCTGAAGCAAAATGATGGTGCATTTTACATTGTAAAATTGCAGTGTGCAATCCTAACATTCAATTCAAAACGGTTATGAATAATTATGATGAATATCAAAGATAACTGTGACCAGTAAACAGCATGAGATCATACACAGCATTGATACACTGAATGAGAGAAATACAGTATATTTATTACAAACTCCAAAGACAAATCATTAGTATCGATGATTAGCCACCGATTATTATTAAGCAACAGCATGAAGATATGGCACCGTTATTAAATGTCAGAATGTTATTGGTGTATATAAACAGACAGTGTTGTGCATTAGCCACAGATACTCATCTTTTCAAAAACAAACTAATGTTGAAATACAACTAAATAAATCATATCCGGTTCAGTGTTGGGGAAAGTTACTTTTAAAAGTATTGCATTATAATATTGTGTTGCTCCCTTAAAAGGTAACTAATTACATTACTTTGTTACTTTTTATGGAAAGTAATGCATTACGTCACGTTTGAGTTATTTTTTCTCATCTGGGCTGGGCTTGCTTGTTTATTTTTAATATAAAAAGTTCTATTTTTGGCAAATGTAAAAGTCCTTTCACACCAAAAATGAACTGAAAACACTTTAGGCTGAAGAAAACATAAATTCACGTTTGTACAGTAGAGGGCGCAGCTCAAACAAACCTTTATGTGCTGCCATTCTTAACTGCATGATGAAAAGTCAAATACTCTTCAGCAATAAAAAAGTGAAACAAATGTTATGTTTATCTAAAGTCATTTTTGCTATGGTTGAATTGGACCATTGAAGGTCAGAACTCAGCAGCAAAAACATTGGTTGATAAAATAGAATTTAGATACATAAAGGATATTTGTGTTATTTAACATTTAGTTATGGCAGGTTTGCGTCATTTTGAGTTTGCATCTCACTGTTTTTATTCATTTTGAGGAATGCATTTTCATATTTCATCTGGAACTACAGTAACATCATGTTCACACAGCTCGCAGTGATTTCAGCATCTGCCGTCTCAATGAGGACATAAATACATAAACAACATCTCCAGAACTGCTCTGAGAGTCACTTCATGAGCATTTTACCATTTCATTTGAGTAAAACCAGTGTCAATTTAACGGTATTCATGGCAACCCGTCAAAATAAAAGTTCGTTTTAAGACATTGTGCCAGAAATATATTACTATTATTTAGTAGAATGTATGTGATACTACTACTACTGTTGAAAAAATTAATAAAACTTTATTTTTTAAGAAATAATCACACAATATTTATTCCATGTTTTAATTTTAATAGTAAATCCCCTTTATTTACCAAAAAATAAAATGTTTCAATTTCATTAATTAAAAGACAAATTAAATTTGGGTGAAACTTGTTTACTGTTTTTCATACTTTTATTACTTGCGGAAAAACTTGAAACACAATTTTAAATAAGTAAAAAGAATGGCATTGGTTTTTGTACATTTTATTTCTGTTTGACTTTATTAATAAAAATAGTGTTTTTTAATTAGCATGTTTTTGTGTTTTGCTTTGGTACTGAAATTGGCACCGAGAACTGTGGATTTTCACTGGTATCGATACCGAATACAGAAATTTTGGTACTGTGACAACACTAGATCAAACAACACAGGCAATAAGAGAAACATGAGCAAACAGACGATGCTGCTTCCACCACCGCACCACACTTCAACTCATGACTGGACAGAGCAGCCTTTGTACACTTCACTACAAAACATCCATTCAGAGACATGGACAAGCAAACCAACATCTGAACTGAAAACAACATCTACTCATGACTCCTAGTGTTTGAAACGCAACCTTGAAAACATGATCATTGCTCCAGATTAGAAGTGGAACGATTAGAAGTGGAGTTTGTTGTGACACAGGACTGTAAGGGCAGGTTTGGTCCAATTAAATTAAACTCTGGTGCAACTGGCATGCACCAAACAAGCAGACTGCTGAGTCACCTCAGAAAAATATGTTTACATGTATATACATTACAGCTGTCTGAAGCATCTACATAATTTCTTTTATTGTATATCTTTACATTGTTGTGTATATTGAGTATTAACATCCTCATGCCCTTAATGTTTTCTTGCATGGTTTTCCATGAATGTTTCTTTTTCTACTGTCTGAGAAATGTAGCATTACATGCCGTCAGAATGAGAGTCCAAACAGCTGATAAAAACATCACAATAATCCACAAGTAATCCACACCACTCCAGTCCATCAGTTAACATCTTCTAAAATGAAAAGCTGTGTCATTGCAAAAAACAAAGCAAGAGATGTAATGCTAAATTTCTCCAAATCCGTTTCAATGAAGAAACAAACCCATTTACATCTTGGATGGCCTGAGGGTGAGCACATGTTCAGCACATTTTCATATTTGAGTGAACTATTCCTTTAAATGCCTGTATAATCAAATGACGTTTGGTTTGATTACTTCTTTTATATTTGCTTTTATATATATCTGGTCCTGTGAGGTGTCTGTGTAATAGCAGAATGATAGTAAAGCTCAAGTTGCACTTGAACTCGACAAAGCGAGAGAGAGAGAGAGAGAGAGAGAGAGAGAGAGAGAGAGAGAGAGAGAGAGAAAGATTTGTAATTTGTAAATTATATCCAAAACATGTAGAAACATGTATAAATACTGTTTGCAACTGAATGAACTGATTAAAGGAATGTACTAAATTGGTTATATATGGCTAGAAAGAAAATATGTGCAACTGTAATGAAAGCATGAGACCAGGTTTTAAAAGAATGACTGGCATTACAAGTGTGATCATCAAGGAGTTTTCAAAATGTATCACTTAATTGGAAAAAAATGCCAACACAAATCAAAAAAGCTGCAGTTTTGCCTGCTGGACAATAAAATACATCAAAAATTCCACATATGCACACTGAAAGCAGAAGTTGGGCCAGTAAGAAAGTACCCAGAATGCCCTGTAACGGCACATTCTGCAGCATGAATGTAACTGGTCATGTATACTGAGGCCTGTCAAGTGTTTTCATCAAGACTGTCTTCTGCTAAACTAATCACTCACAGTGAGGAGCATGAGCACTGATCTTCATCAGAAGAATAATGAGTGAAATAGGCGACGACGGTGCAGTGGGAAGGAAAGTGCCATGTGGCATGGAAAGTCAAGAGGGCAGGAGCCGTGCCACGCTAAACCATACGGGAAACACATACCTTCCCGCTGCCATGGAGATGATGGAAAGTTACACAATCACTGTTCATCTGCAGACGTAACGGTGAAAACAATACAAACAAATTATTCATCTGTTTCAGTCACGTGACTTTTTCCACTCATCCGTCATATTTATGACCATCTGTCATCTGTATGGCCATATCTATAAGCATTTATGTGATTGGTCTCGATCGCATGACCAGCACTGTGAGATCCAGCGTGAAGCGCTTGAATTCAGCAAAGAACACAAATCTCAAGAACACTGACGAAAGTTCTTTTCTGACACTGCTACATGTGACCCTGGACCACAAAACCAGTCTTAAGTAGCATGAGTATATTTGTAGCACTAGCCAAAAATACATTGTATGGATCAAATTTATCCATTTTTATTTTATGCCAAAAATCATTAGGATATAAGTAAAGATCATGTTCCATGAAGATATTTTGTAAATTTCCTACCGTAAATATATCATAACTTAATTTTTGATTAATAATATGCATTGCTAAGAACTTCATTTGGACAACTTTAAAGGAAATTTTCTCAATATTTAGATTTTTTTTTTTTTGCACCCTCAGATTCCAGATTTTCAAATAGTTGTATTATCTCAGCCAAATATTTTCCTATCCTAATAAACCATACGTCAAAGGAAAGCTCATTTATTCAGCATTCAGATGTTGTATAAATTAGGGATGGGTCACGATTTTCGAATATTCGATTAATCGATTTATTCATAGAATATTGAATAGGTTGTGCGATTATATTTGTCTAAAAATTCCCCATGGTTTTGGTGCTGATCCGGTGGTGACGCGTAAGCAGAGGTAAGCGTTGCCAATAACGCACCTAAAAGCTGTCAAAGACAACAGAAGAACACTCTCTCTCACGCGAATGCTGAACAATGTCAAATAAGAGTTCTGTGCGGACCACAGATATCCCCGACTGGGTTAGAGGTGTGCTGAATCCATACTGGGAAAGGCACGGAAAATGAATAACGCGTTCTACGGAGCCACTAAAGGGACATATGGTTAGCCGCATGCTAGCGATAACCTGTGACATTACAGTACATGCAGTCTCACTTACCAGAAACAGAGTAGGACGATGTTGAATGATTTACAGATCCTGAGCACCACTGACAAACATCTAATCTTGTAAAATGTGTGGTAAGTACTGCCCCTCCATAATATAAACATGTGATGGCGAATCTCCAAAGTGAAAGTAAAACGGTCGCGCGCACACACGTTTTCAATACCCCCGCATGTTAATAACGGTTCACTGATGCCCGCAGTTAATATACAGTATAATTACCCAACGATAGAATTGCGAGAGAAAGTATTGGAATATATTTTTTGAGCAGTTTAATACCTTATGAGCAGTTGATTTATGCTAATGGATGGACTGCTATGTTAATAAGTGCTGTCATTTTGTTGTGTTTATTGTATTAATATGTTTCAGCATGTTACAATCATTATATGGCTTGAGTTAAGATAGCCTATCTTTAAATGAATTAAACAGTTTGTTATCAAACAGATTAAAAGCGTGAATGGTCTCTCTCTCTCTCTATCTGTTTATGGGTGTGTAACACTAGCCTAATAACGTGACGTGCGTGCATGCATACAGGGAAGGGGTGCTATTTTTGAATCGAATAATAATCAAATAATTTCCAGCGATTTTTGAATATTACTTTTGCTTGAAATGGCCATCCTTAGTATAAATCTCAGTTTTAAAAAAATGGACCCTTATGACTGGTTTTGTGGTCCAGGGTCACATATACTTATTTCATTTAAATACTCAGACTGCGGTGTGTCGGCTCACTGTCAGAGAGAAGAGAGAGCGAGAAAGAGCTGAAATATACTATATATATTGAAATATTTCAGTATCAATATGCATCAAAAAAATCTATAATTTTGACAACAATATGATGCAGATGCTGGGCCACAGGAACAGCTCTAGTGCGCTGAATGACATGGGAAACAGAAAATGCAAAGCACATACTCCTTACGTGCTCTGACTTGTCGCAGTACGCTCCCACAATACACCGCAGCACTAAACCATCAGTCCGATGATCAGGATCGGGTAGATCAGCATGACATGAAGCATGTCTTGTGTACTGTCTGCAGTGGTATAGTTTAAGATTTAAGGACTGATCCTGCCTCAATCAGAGAAAGTGTTTTTGGCAAACATCTGCTGGTGTCAATATCGATAGTTTAGTGATGCAATAGGCCTACATATAATTCATGCCACAATACAGAGCAAATTGGTTGTTAAACCCACTGAACATTAGTGCTGCACACTGGCACCCTAACCTGAACAAAAAAAGAAAATTACTGTATTTTTTTGGAAAAATGTCCCACCCAACTAATGAAATTGTACTGTTGAGAAAAAACCTGTATATGTCACAACTGCATTTTGTTTTGAAGTTTTGCTTTGAAAAATGTAAAATACCAGTAAATAAAACAACACATTTAGAAACTTTCTAAACACTATAAACATGCATTTTAGTCCCCCTCTGAACTGATACGTTATGTGTGTATATTTCTATTAGGGGTGTCAAAATTAAACGTTTCTACGATGCATCGCGATGCAGACGAGGACGATTCGGTATCGGTTCAGTAATAGACCATAACCGATTATAATGTACTGACGCTTTTCTGACGTTATTTGTCGCATACATGCTTTATCGCGGTAGCATACATTAGGCGCGTTGTTCTTGAAGCACCGCTGCGCAGAATAATCAGTGTATAACATCAAGTACCGCGAGAGCATTAAGAGAGCAGACGGATCCTTATGCTTTCGAATCGCTCTCGCGGTTGATGTCATACAGTACACTGATCATTCTGCGCAGCAGCGCTTCAAGTCGAACGCGCCTAATGGTGGAGGGAGGCGAGACGCGAGTGCGAGTAATTAAAAATGCTCCAACTACTTTATAAGCTGGCATCTGGGCACATTTAGGCTTTTATGAACAACCTGGTAAGCACGACCTGGAAAAGACACACACTGTGTGTAAATCATGTCACGCACAATAAAATATGCAGGGGTTAATATCACTAAGTTGAGAAACCACGTCAGGTACAGTTCAAATATCTGACTGCTTGTATTTATTGATATACATTGTATACATAGTGCATCGTCAATGCATTGTGATGCATCGTGATATCGAATTGAACCTAATCGATGACATGATAATTGTAATCGAACTGAACCGTGAGACCAGTGTAGGTTCACACCCCTAATTTCTATGCCATTTGAAATTATATTTCATTATTTCATATTTCATTGGAATATACAGTGGGGAAAAAATTATTTGATCCCCTGCTGATTTTGTACATTTGCCCACTGACAAAGAAATGATCAGTCTATAATTTTAATGGTAGGTTTATTTGAACAGTGAAAGACAGAATAACAACAAAAAAAAATCCAGAAAAACGCATTTCAAAAAAGTTCTAAATTGATTTATTTAATTTAATTTTTACACTGTATTTTTCAGGATTTTTGATGAACAAAGGTCAAAAGAACAGCATTTATTTGAAATAGAGATCTTTTGTAACATTATGTCTTTACTGTCTTTGCAGAATAAAAGTATTTATGTATATTATAAAGTATGTATTTAGTTTATTCTGTGCAAAACCAGACTATACCTTTAATGTAATAACATGTCTGGGTTTTTTTTTTTTTTTTTTTTTTTTGAGTTTGATTATTCTAGGTAGTTTCTATGAGGTAGTTAATGGGAAACTGGTGAACGGTTCATAAGGACTCCACAATGTATCAAAAAGTTCTGTAAAAAGAGCCGCTCACATTCCCAGCATGCCTTGAGATCAAAACAACTCAAAACTAGCATTACAGGGTCAACCTCATTCTCTGTCCTCTTATGTTGGTTTTGCTTTTACCAGCACAGCTTATGACATGACCTGGCATTGTAGTTCAACATGGAGTCAGTTTACAGCCTCAGTCTGACGTATGACACAGCCTGTCATTTCATAATCACATTAAGCTGTATCGCAATTTTGGTTTTATTTTGATTATTCATCCGGCCCTATTAGGCACTCAGTTTGGCCATCAGGAAAGACTGTGCTTTTAAACACATTGTGTGAACATAAATTTACATCTGCATCCTAACTCAAGCTACTACTACTATCAAATTAAAATACGGTCAAATGTGCATTTCTAAGAGACAAAAAAATTTTAATATCGTTAATATTGCAGACTGCACTGCAAACTGTGCTGAATATATGAGTCACACAAGTCAGGCAACACAAACCTGTTTCACGATTTGAAACAATATCACTCATTAGAACATGCAGAAACTAAGAAATTAATTTCTCTATTAAGATATTTATTTTGTTAAGATATTTACTTGGTTTGTGATCCTGTGATACTATGTGATACTCTTCAAAATGGCACTATAGGGTGACGCAGAGGAGACGAATTGTTGAATAAAGTCGTTATTTTTGTTTTCTTTGCACACAAAAGTATTCTTGTAGCTTCGTAAAATTACGGTTGAACCCCTGATGTCACATGGATTATTTTAACCGTCTCCTTGCTACGTTTCTGAGCCTTGATCGTGTAAGGACTCTTGCTGTCTAAGGGAGGGTCAGAGAGCTCTCAGAATTCATCAAAAATATCTTAATTTGTGTTCTGAAGATGAACGAAAGTCTTACGGGTTTGGAACGACATGAGGGTGAGTAAATAATGACAGAATTTTCATTTTTGGGTGAACTATCCCTTTAAGTAAAAAATTCTAATTTAGTTTTAGCCTTCTGACAGCTCTTGAGCTTCAAACATGCGCAATATGAGAACTCTCTATTAGCCCACAGAGTCACACGACAAGCAGCTGAATGAGTTTGACTCATGGCTTTTCTGTCACGTCAGTAAGTGATTCAGTGTTTTCTTATGCTAAAAGGCCTGAAACACACACACACACACACACACAATGTGTGGATCAACAATAACCTAGCTAGCACACAACAACCTGCTTGCATATGATATGAGGGACAAATTAATGGCTAAAATGTTAATAAAAATTTGCACTCAATTCACAGGTGTATTTATTGAAGATTTTTTAGTTTCTCTATTAAAGATCTGGAGAAAGTGTCAGTATAAGAAACGTCACATTCGGTGTCAATGTACAACAGTCCTGAAATTCAGCACTGGATAATTGACATTAATCACTTAGTTTAATGGATGGGTGACCATTAGTAAATTAATAAATCAAATCGTTATCTTTCTGTCAGACTGCATGGCTCACCAGCTGACACCTGGTTGCAGAACTGGTTAAGACCCCCTAAGGCTGACCTAGTAAAGCAGAAGCATCTGATAAGCCTTCAGCAGGATCTGCAGCTACAGAAATGAACACAGAAGATCAGATCGATTGGGTGATGTTCTGCACCGCTGCAATTAAAAGTAAAGCATGTGCTGGTTTGGTGAGGTCAGGAGCTCCGCGGGTGTGGGCCGCTCAAACAGAATGACTAATGTGCTGAAGGGGTTTCGGTGCGTCCCGCTGAGCGCCAGAGGACAAACTGACAGAGTTCAGTCTCTCACAGCGGTTCTCAAAGCAGGCTACAAAATAATTTTAAGGCCCTTTGATCGAATGATGCGAAAAATGCGGACAGAATCCAATCATAAAAATGGAATTTACCGTAAACCGAACAATAAAACAGAATCTGAGCAAAAATAAATATTTCATAGGCCCTTAATAGTAATGTAATGATGCATAATAATGTAATGATAATTTCATCTTTGTTTACAGCGGTAACCAAGGAAACACTGTATCGCTGCTGTTCCATAAGCGCCACCTGCTGTCAGAAAGTGCATTTGCGTCTCATTCAGTCCATCTGCTTGTTTTGTTTCGTTCAGAAGTTTTATGTAGTATAGTTTCACAAAACTAAAGTCAGACTATTTTGTTTTTGCTTCAAATGCACTTTCTGCCTTTTATTTGTATTATCAATTAATTTATTTATTTGATTTGGGATTTGTTTTAAAATTTCACTGTTTTTTTTTTTTTTTAATTTGACAAAAGATATTTCAATTCTACAAAGAAATTTGCAGCATTTTGTCTGAGAAATAATAAAAGGTTTTTCACACTTTTTCATTTATAATTTGTTTTAAATCTCATTTTGTTTAAAAAAGTAAGAACATAATTTTTGTTCAACTTTTTAATAAATTGTTAAATTGTCTAAGTGTTACGATTTCAATTAATTAGACATGCTTTTTAATTAATATTATTTAAAAACAGATCCAGAAAAATTTTAAAAGTGTAAACCAGACCAATTAAAGTGGAAGTTCCAATGGCATCTAAGAGTACAATTATAGTATGCATATACTTAATCACCAGTATAATTATGAAAATATTTCAGTCTCACGTCAAAAGAAACAAGACAAAAATCACATTGATTTTGTAATACAAAGTTATGAACTATTTTCTAGCAATTAAAGGTGCACTCAGTAATTTTATATATATATATATATATATATATATATATATATATATAAATTAAAAAACATTTTACACGTGTAAAAGTATTATTGAGAAATACTGTCCAGCACATGTGGACAAACACAAGTGCCTGCTAAACGTAAACACAAACTTGCTTTAAACTGAAAGGAGCGACTCCACGTGAACCATCCACGCTAATTAAATTTTCACAAGCAAAAACTAGTTCAAATGCACACTCACAATAACTTACAGGTCCTCTGTTGAATCTAAATATCTGCACAAAAACCCTTAAGCTAAGACAGCACTTAGGAGTAAATTATCGCTAAGGATTTCCTGAACATAAAGGGTTTTATGCAATAGGCTGCTGGATTTTGAGAATTTTATTTTGTGCCACAACGTGCGTTTTGAGTCTGCACTGTCTTTAGCACATCTGAGTGCACCATCAAACTCCCATCAGGCAAAGCAGCCTGAGGGACGAGGCGGGCGGCATAATGCTATGGAAATTGAGACAAGGAATATTTGTTTTGCTCTTACGTAATACTTGACACACCCATCTGGACCCATCTGGAAACTCAGTATCAGAGCAAAGAGAGCTGGTGCAGTTTGAGTTTGTGAGCCTGATCAGCAGCTTTCACTGCACTCAGACAATCGGAAATAAAGCGCACACATCCACAGCACTGCTCACTAGCTGTAAACACACACTCACTGTTCTGGAGAAAGACATGAGAGACTGTGAGTGCAGCAGAAAGCTGTCAATGAAGCACAGATGACCAGCCCTAAGCCTGCTTCTCTTGGTTTCTTAAACTCACTTCCCAAAATGGCACGGAAGTGACCTGCTTTATCAAACTCGACAACAAGGGTGGCACAGTTCTGGTTCAGCTGCCCTTTTATTGCCACTAAAAACCTCTTTTAGCGCATTGCAAATGCAAGCCTATGGTTTTCTGTCGTATTCTATTCGTATTGCAAATCCTACTGATATGTCACCAAGAGCATGATATCTAGCTGGTTAACACAGATGAGGTTTGGTTAAAATTACAAAAATGACTAGTGATGGCCTTCAAAAACATCAAGAATATTTTTTTATCAAATTTATGTAGTTGCAATATAGATCATTTCCAGATTTTTGTAAAGAAACAAATTATTTGAATTCACAAAAATGTTGGAAATAAAATACTTTATGAAAACAATAAATATTTCTAGCAAAAATATATATTTTTTTAAAAAAAGTGGATTTTTTAATTCAATTTATGTAGTTACAATATAGATCATTTCCAGCTTTCTGTAATCGAAAACAATTATTTTAAATCACAAAAATGTTGGAAAGTTTTATGAAGGTAAATTTAAGGCTTTTTAAACACCTTTTAAGACCAAGACATTGAAGGAATAAACTGAAGTGAGCACGATACATCAAGAGTCTCTAAATGGAAATGTCTAGAGGGTACACAATGAGTTGTATTATCAACACTTCAAAGTTTGAAAATACAACTTCCAACAGATCTCCATTACTTTTTAATACATCTTACTAAAAAGAAACAGCTTCCCAGCAGGCACCAGACGTCTATGTAACGTCAGGTTGACGTTGGACATGACGTCGGACAGACGTTGCATTTTGGTTGAAAATGAAAATCGGGTTGACGTCAATATTTGACGTCAATTTGACGTTGACTTAACGTTGGATTTTGGTTGCACAATCTAAAAACAACAAAATCTCAACGTCAGCTGACGTCGGTACTGGACATCAATTTAACATTGATATTAGACGTTGAATTTACGTTGAATTTTGGTCACCCGACGTCGCAACCAAAATTTAACCAAATATCAACGTCTTATGACGTTGTGTGCCTGTTTTGTGCCTGCTGGGAGGCTTGAATCGCTCTGATGCCAACAACTAGAATATAGAAATAACTCTACCTTCTGATTACACTGCAAAAATGTGTTGTTTTTCATCAGTATTTTTGTCTTGTTTTCAAAGCAAATGTCTAAAGATTCTTAAATCAAGATACATTTACTTGAGAAGCAAAATGACAGAAGTAGTCTTGAAGGATATTCATCTATTGCAGTGCATGCAACATTTAAGACTTTCTGCTCTGATTGAAGACCTTTTAAGGCCTGGATTTGTGGAAGGGCAAATTAAGACTTTTTTTTTAGGACCCACAAAAACCCTGTCATCATTTTGGCACGGCAAGTGAACTTCTCAATTACTGGCTAGTTGAAAATAAATCTTATTGTTGAGCTCTGTGATAAAACAAACCTTTGCACTTTGAACTGATATTTGAGCTGTCTTAAACCAAACTTACAACACGCTTTTAATACCATGACCCTGATTTACTCTGTAAATCAAAAAATGCTATTGTTGTCTTCTTAAAAGCCACCTAACGTTATATTTAAACGTGAAAGTCTAAACTAGTCTGTATAGTGTTGCTCAGCAGTTTTCTTCAGCTTTGATCTAGATGTGTGAATCAAATCACAGTGTACACACTACAAAGAGCTCATGGCAGCACTGTCATTCAGTCTGGCCCGCCAATTCCAGCATATAAAACTATCTGAGTAGGTTTGTTTATACCGTGAGGCCCAGAAATGCTAGTCGATGTCTAGTCAGTCAGCTCACTAGGATTTGAGACACAGCCCGCGGCTGCACCGCTGGAATGCAGTAAAGTTTCATTGATTTCTGTCATTAATTAATGACTTGAGACATGAAACTTCTTTCAAATGTTCACACTTTGAGCTAATGTTTACTGATCAATAACTGCAGTTTTACTTTACTTCACTGAGAGTCAGTTTGTGGAGCAGCTGAACATCTGTCATTGAACTACATAAACAACCTCATAAAGAATAAAAAAACATCACTTAGAGACCCCAAACAAATCAATAAAACATCTACAGTCAAATATATAAGGTCAAACATCGAGCACGAGTGGCTCATGAATCTTTTTGAATGAGTCCTGAATCGAAACTAATAAGCTTCATTGACCTGATATTTCAGTTTAGCGCGAGTTATTGACATTCTAAAGTGTTTTTTAGTCATATCTGTAGTGATAAAGTATTTCTGTGGGTGTTTTTACCTCAGCAGTTCGTCGTGTCGGAGGAGTTTTCAGCGCTTTCTTCAGCGATAAATCCACTGAGGAATTCATATTAAACTCTCTGATTCCCGGGTATAAAAACTTCATATATTCACGTGTGTCGATAAAATAAAGTTAAATATAAAAGTTAAATGAAATGAAATAAAAAATGTCATCATTAATCTCTTGAAGAGTCCGGGAAATCTGGCATTGATTTGAGTTAGCTTCAGTTAGCATGTGAAGTGAAGTCGCTGGTGAAAGTGTTGTTGAAGGGAAACACGAATCAGAAACCGCCAAAGTTGACCAAAAACAATCCTTCATTCCTGGGAAATTTCTCCATTCGTGACGGTAGAACATCATAAATAATCGGAGGTTCATATGATCCTCCGACCAGAAGCGTCCAGCAACAGCCCATGACTGCAGTTCAGCCCCGAGCCGCCTCCACAACATTCACATGACGAGCTGCTGCTGCTGCTGGAGACCAGTGCGTACTAAACTACACTGATCAATGAGGGACGCGAGACCAGTGCGTACTAAACTACACTGATCACTGAGGGACGCGAGACCAGTGCGTACTAAACTACACTGATCAGACAGATGTGAGACCAGTGCGTACTAAACTACACTGATCAATGAGGGACGCGAGACCAGTGTGTACTAAACTACACTGATCAATGAGGGACGCGAGACCAGTGCGTACTAAACTACACTGATCAATGAGGGACGCGAGACCAGTGCGTACTAAACTACACTGATCAGACAGATGTGAGACCAGTGCGTACTAAACTACACTGATCAGACAGATGTGAGACCAGTGCGTACTAAACTACACTGATCAATGAGGGACGCGAGACCAGTGCGTACTAAACTACACTGATCAATGAGGGACGCGAGACCAGTGCGTACTAAACTACACTGATCAGACAGATGTGAGACCAGTGTGTACTAAACTACACTGATCAATGAGGGACACGAGACCAGTGCGTACTAAACTACACTGATCAATGAGGGACACGAGACCAGTGCGTACTAAACTACACAGATCAATGAGGGACGCGAGACCAGTGCGTACTAAACTACACTGATCAGACAGATGTGAGACCAGTGAGTACTAAACTACACTGATCAATGAGGGACGCGAGACCAGTGCGTACTAAACTACACTGATCAATGAGGGACGCGAGACCAGTGCGTACTAAACTACACTGATCAGAGAGGGACGCGAGACCAGTGCGTACTAAACTACACTGATCAATGAGGGACGCGAGACCAGTGCGTACTAAACTACACTGATCAGAGAGGGACGCGAGACCAGTGCGTACTAAACTACACTGATCAATGAGGGACGCGAGACCAGTGCGTACTAAACTACACTGATCAATGAGGGACGCGAGACCAGTGCGTACTAAACTACACTGATCAATGAGGAACGCGAGACCAGTGCGTACTAAACTACACTGATCAATGAGGAACGCGAGACCAGTGCGTACTAAACTACACTGATCAATGAGGGACGCGAGACCAGTGCGTACTAAACTACACTGATCAATGAGGGACGCGAGACCAGTGCGTACTAAACTACACTGATCAATGAGGAACGCGAGACCAGTGTGTACTAAACTACACTGATCAGACAGATGTGAGACCAGTGTGTACTAAATTACATTGATCAATGAGGGATGCGAGACCAGTGTGTACTAAACTACACTGATCAATGAGGTATGCGAGACCAGTGTGTACTAAATTACACTGATCAATGAGGGACGCGAGAACAGTGTGTACTAAACTACACTGATCACTGAGGGACGCGAGACCAGTGTGTACTAAACTACACTGATCAGACAGATGTGAGACCAGTGCGTACTAAACTACACTGATCAATGAGGGACGCGAGACCAGTGTGTGCTAAACTACACTGATCAATGAGGGATGCGCGACCAGTGCGTACTAAACTACACTGATCAGACAGATGTGAGACCAGTGCGTACTAAACTACACTGATCAATGAGGGACGCGAGACCAGTGCGTACTAAACTACACTGATCAGACAGATGTGAGACCAGTGTGTACTAAATTACACTGATCAATGAGGGATACGAGACCAGTGTGTACTAAACTACACTGATCAGACAGATGTGAGACCAGTGTGTACTAAACTACACTGATCAATGAGGGACGCGAGACCAGTGCGTACTAAACTACACTGATCAATGAGGGACGCGAGACCAGTGCGTACTAAACTACACTGATCAGAGAGGGACGCGAGACCAGTGCGTACTAAACTACACTGATCAATGAGGGACGCGAGACCAGTGCGTACTAAACTACACTGATCAGAGAGGGACGCGAGACCAGTGCGTACTAAACTACACTGATCAATGAGGGACGCGAGACCAGTGCGTACTAAACTACACTGATCAATGAGGGACGCGAGACCAGTGCGTACTAAACTACACTGATCAATGAGGGACGCGAGACCAGTGCGTACTAAACTACACTGATCAATGAGGAACGCGAGACCAGTGTGTACTAAATTACACTGATCAATGAGGGATGCGAGACCAGTGTGTACTAAACTACACTGATCAATGAGGTATGCGAGACCAGTGTGTACTAAATTACACTGATCAATGAGGGACGCGAGAACAGTGTGTACTAAAGTACACTGATCACTGAGGGACGCGAGACCAGTGTGTACTAAACTACACTGATCAGACAGATGTGAGACCAGTGCGTACTAAACTACACTGATCAATGAGGGACGCGAGACCAGTGTGTGCTAAACTACACTGATCAATGAGGGATGCGCGACCAGTGCGTACTAAACTACACTGATCAGACAGATGTGAGACCAGTGCGTACTAAACTACACTGATCAATGAGGGACGCGAGACCAGTGCGTACTAAACTACACTGATCAGACAGATGTGAGACCAGTGTGTACTAAATTACACTGATCAATGAGGGATGCGAGACCAGTGTGTACTAAACTACACTGATCAGACAGATGTGAGACCAGTGTGTACTAAACTACACTGATCAATGAGGGACGCGAGACCAGTGCGTACTAAACTACACTGATCAGACAGATGTGAGACCAGTGTGTACTAAATTACACTGATCAATGAGGGACGCGAGATCAGTGCGTACTAAACTACACTGATCAGACAGATGTGAGACCAGTGTGTACTAAATTACACTGATCAATGAGGGACACGAGACCAGTGCGTACTAAACTACACTGATCAATGAGGGACGTGAGACCAGTGCGTACTAAACTACACTGATCAGACAGATGTGAGACCAGTGTGTACTAAATTACACTGATCAATGAGGGATGCGAGACCAGTGTGTACTAAACTACACTGATCAATGAGGGACGTGAGACCAGTGGGTACTAAACTACACTGATCAGACAGATGTGAGACCAGTGCGTACTAAACTACATTGATCAGACAGATGTGAGACCAGTGTGTAATAAAATACACTGATCAATGAGGGACGCGAGACCAGTGTGTACTAAACTAAAAAGGGAAAGGGAAGTGATGTGTGGCCAAGTACGGTGACCCATACTTGGAATTTGTGCTCTGCATTTAACCCATCCAAGTGCACACACACAGTAGTGAACATACACCTGGAGTAGTGGGCAGCCAATGCTGCGGCGCCCGGGGAGCAGTTGGGGGATTTGGTGCCTTGCTCAAGGGTCTCACCTCAGTCGTGGTATTGACCTGCCGTACCTGAGACTCGAACCCACAACCTTCGGGTTATAAGTCCAACTCTCTATCCATTAGGCCACGACTGCCCCACTACACTGATCAATGAGGGATGCGAGACCAGTGCGTAATAAACTACACTGATCACTGAGGGACGTGAGACCAGTGTGTACTAAACTACACTGATCAATGAGGTATGCGAGACCAGTGTGTACTAAATTACACTGATCAATGAGGGACGCGAGAACAGTGTGTACTAAACTACACTGATCACTGAGGGACGCGAGACCAGTGTGTACTAAACTACACTGATCAGACAGATGTGAGACCAGTGCGTACTAAATTACACTGATCAATGAGGGACGCGAGACCAGTGCGTACTAAACTACACTGATCACTGAGGGACGCGAGACCAGTGTGTACTAAACTACACTGATCAGACAGATGTGAGACCAGTGCGTACTAAACTACACTGATCAATGAGGGACGCGAGACCAGTGTGTACTAAACTACACTGATCAATGAGGGACGCGAGACCAGTGTGTACTAAACTACACTGATCACTGAGGGACGCGAGACAGTGCGTACTAAACTACACTGATCACTGAGGACACGAGACCAGTGTGTACTAAACTACACTGATCAGACAGATGTGAGACCAGTGCGTACTAAACTACACTGATCAATGAGGGACGCGAGACCAGTGTGTGCTAAACTACACTGATCAATGAGGGATGCGCGACCAGTGCGTACTAAACTACACTGATCAGACAGATGTGAGATCAGTGCGTACTAAACTACACTGATCACTGAGGGACGCGAGACCAGTGCTTACTAAACTATACTGATCACTGAGGGACGCGAGACCAGTGCGTACTAAACTACACTGATCACTGAGGGACGCGAGAACAGTGTGTACTAAACTACACTGATCAATGAGGGATGCGCGACCAGTGCGTACTAAACTACACTGATCACTGAGGGACGCGAGACCAGTGCTTACTAAACTACACTGATCACTGAGGGACGCGAGACCAGTGCTTACTAAACTATACTGATCACTGAGGGACGCGAGACCAGTGCGTACTAAACTACACTGATCAATGAGGGACGCGAGAACAGTGTGTACTAAACTACACTGATCAATGAGGGATGCGCGACCAGTGCTTACTAAACTACACTGATCACTGAGGGACGCGAGACCAGTGCTTACTAAACTATACTGATCACTGAGGGACGCGAGACCAGTGCGTACTAAACTACACTGATCACTGAGGGACTCGAGAACAGTGTGTACTAAACTACACTGATTGAGGGACGCGAGAACAGTGTGTACTAAACTACACTGATTGAGGGACGCGAGACCAGTGCATACTAAACTACACTGATCAGACAGATGTGAGACAAGTGCGTACTCAGTGTTGGCGAGTAACGAGTTACATGTAACGGAATTATGTAATTTAATTACAAAACAAATGTAATTGTAATTAGTTACAGTTACTGAGAAAAAATGTGTAATTAAATTACAGTTACTTTTGAAAATGTTAATGATTACAAAGGGGGTTACATCTGAATTTTTTCACACACACACACACACAAAATGATTTAATTTACTTCTTTCATAAATTACATTGACTGCTCTAAAATGAGACACCAGGAGTGTAGGACACAGAATAGGACACATGTTTATTCGATAACATTTTATTTCTTGTTTGGGTTTATGCATATGCTTTATTTTTTAAGATTATTTGTTTTTTTTTTCCAATGCATTTTTAGATGCCAGTGTTTCCTGTCATAGCCATGCAAACATTTGATTTCAAAACCAGTATCATAGCTATTAAACTATTTCTTATTATGATTTTAAATCTATATTTAACCTCAAAATGATCTTAAAGTAAATAAGAGGTGTTAAGTCTGATTTTGTGGTGGCTGTGCTTTAAATTAAATTATTACACGGCTCTGTGGAATGCTTGATTCTGATTGGTCAGTCATGACATTCCAAAGTATGTTATTCCTTCATAACAACTGGTAAAAGCTAATAACACAGACTCATCCGGGTAACTTAAGTCGGTGCTATACGCTTGCTAAGAACAGTTTTTCTTGGTGGAAGCTTTACGTTTGGTTAGCTAATTAAATATTAAAACTCAATTCAATATTATGTATACAATTTCTTAATTCTGTCATCATGGTATCGTGGACTCGCTCTCTCGTTTCATACAAACGCAGCTGCTGCCATTTTGTTTTGTACACAGTAATAGATAATTAGCTAACTAACAAACCAGTACTGTAAGTACTAGTACTTAGTGTGTTGAAATGTTGTGTAATAAAAGTGGTATGATTGCACCGTATCCCTTAAATGACCGTTTAGTTTGAACTTGCCGCTTACTAACAACTGGTTTCTTCATGGAAGCTTTGCGTTCAAATATTTCAGCTCAGATCACTGTTTCATGTCTAATTATTTACTTTTGTGGCAAGCAGCCATGTAATAATGTACATCCAGCCAGTTATCGCAAAATAAAGATGTACATTACTTATTATAATCTTAATTAAAGAGATGAAGGATTTTTAAAGTCTGTCAGCAATCAGTCTTGAACACTAACCCTGCCTGGTTTAAATGTTTCAAAATGATTAACAGTTGAAAATATTAGAAATTTTGAAAAGTAATCAAAAAGTAATCAAGTGTAATAAGTTACATTACTTTAATAAAGTAATTGAAAAGTTACACTACTTATTACATTTTAAATAGGGTAACTTGTAATCTGTAACCTATTACATTTCCAAAGTAACCTTCTCAACACTGTGCGTACTAAACTACTGAGATCAATGAAGGACGTGAGACCAGTACTAACTAAACTATACTGATCAGATGGACACCAAACCAGTGCATACTAAACTACATTAATCAGACAGACACCAAACCAGTGCATACTAAACTACATTAATCAGACAGACACAAAACCAGTGCATACTAAACTAAGCTAATCAGACAGACACAAAACCAGCGCATATTAAACTATGTTGATCAGACACAAAACCAGTGCGTACTAAACTATGCTGATCACTGAAGGACGCAACACCAGTGCATACTACACTATGCTAATCTTTAAAGGACACGACATCAGTGCGCACTAAATTACACTGATCACTAAACTACACTAATCACTAAGAAATCAGTGCATACTAAACTACACCGACCACTGAAACCAGTGCATACTAAACTACAATGATCACTGAGCGATGTGAAACCGGGAGATTCTATAACAATGTTTATTTCACTTTAACCACTTAACCACAAAGAGAAGTGTGGAAGGATGTTGTACACTTCATGCACTCAACAGTCACAGCTTTCTTCACAGATTTTTGCAGCTTTTGTAAAGACTACAAAATAACATGATGAAATTCGTACTCTAGACGTTAGAGCACACAGTGTGCAGTACATCATTTACGTGAGTTAACTGTGGATTACCAGTAGAAGGTTGTTTGAACTCCTCAGAGGTGTTCTGGAATCAGTACATGCTGAGTAAACAAGGGTTAATCAACAGATTCATGGTTTACACTGTTGTTCAAAAGTTTGGGATCAGTAAGGTTTTTAAATGTTTCTTACGCACATCAAGGCTGCATTTATTTTATCAAAAATAAAGAAAAAAAAAGCAATATTTTGAAATATTATTACAATTTAAAATACTGGTTTTCTATTTTAATATACTTTAAAATATTCCTGTGACGCAAAGCTGAATTTTCTGCATCATTACTACATTACTCCAGTCTTCAGTGTCACATGATCCTTCAGAAATCATTCTAATATGCTGATTTATATTTTATATTAATATTTTTTATAACCTGTGATATTTTTTATAACCCCCTTTTTAAGGATTCTTTAATGAATAAAAAGAACAGCATTTATTTAAAATATAAATCTTTTTAAAATAGAAAAGTCAGCTTTGCATTACAGCATAAATTATATTTTGATGTTTAAATAGAAAAACGTTATTTTAAATTCTAATAATATTTCACAATATTACTATTTTTCTGTATTTTGGTCAAATAAATGCAGTCTTGATGAGCAGAAAAGATTTCTTTAAAAAAAATATTAAAAATCATTCTGATCCCAAACTTTTGAACGGCAGTGTATGTGATGATAAAATAACCTTGATTTTGGAAATCATGATGATTAGAAGTTGAGAAAGAAAACTAAATCTGACCTTTACAAAGAGTTCACATGCTCAGTGTCCCCAATTTAACATAATCTAGATTGTGTTTTTCCATTTTACACCACACTTTCAGACCCCACTATAGATGAACACACACTAACAGACAGAGAGATGATAGCTGCTGTACAAAGAGATAATCAACAACATATATAGTTGTAATGTTGGCATATTTATTGCACAATATTCCCATAAAAACTGGAAAACAAAGATAAAGGTCAAAAAGAGAGGCTTTATGTACAAATACATCAAGAAAATCAATGCAGTATATACAGCTAACATTTACCAATGCATGCCAAGTAAATAAATTAAATGCTTTTCTGTATAAAGAAATAATTAGATATAAATACACATTCTGGAGAAGACAAATGGATATATATTTTTATTTTTTTTTAATACAAAATGTTTCCCACCGAAGCAACTCCTACATGTTTTAACCAGCTAAAATAACCTGCAACACCTTGCAAAGCCTGTGTTTTTTTTTTCTTTTCTTTTCTTTTTTTGTCGATTAAGACTTAGATGTATGGTTTGACCCAAAGACAAAGTAAGCCAACCATTCATAAACATCTTTGTAAGTCATTAACTGATTGAATCATTGCATGTTCATTTTTCATCCATTTCTCTCAGTTATTCCATCAGTAAACAATCTGTCTGCAAGCTAAGACGACACATGAAAAAAATTCAGCATTTCAGTCCTGAAAATACAAGATGATTGTTGAATGTCCCTGGATCAGTGTTAAAAAAGGGTTCAGCACAAATCCCAACGTAGTGATTGGTGACCATCGCGTTTCTCTTGACCAAATTATTCCTTTTTTTTTTTTTTTTGTTTAAAATCGCATCACACAGAATGTCGTGTCTAAATGACTCTTCAAATAAAAATACATCTCTTAATCATTTCCACAGGACAGGTAAACACTTCTGTTACAGCTAAAGTGACTGCCCAAAAAAAATGATAAAAACTGAAGCCTCAGAGCTCGCTCATGGGAAATCGTGCCATGGGTTCATCTTTTTTGGGTGACTGAAAACCAAAAATGAAAACTTTACCTCAAATGTTTAATTTAGCATGTTAGATGTGTGTGTGTGATACTGAAGGTTTGAGGTAGAGCTCATTTCAACTGGACACGACAGGGTAAGCTCGCTTGTAAACACAAAGAAAGGAATATTACATGATCACTCACTGCCACAATCGATTGAGAACAGTCCATGATATATTCATTTAAAATCATAAAACTGATTTTATAACCAAGTCTTTGCTTCCTACGTTGATTTGAAGAAGGTGCCATGAACAGCTTCGGTATTTGTTCTTGATGTACGCAAGGGCTGCTTGGATTTCTTCTTTGGCTTTTATTTTAATTCTTACGTTGTGTAAAGGAACAAGAAATAAAACAAAATGCGGTTTATGGAATTAAAAAATGCACTCCGTGTGTCCACTGTTGCAAAGTGATATTCCCAGGTCACTTTCAGGGAACCTCTGGGTTTCGACCGTCATCTAACGGCAGAGCGTCTGTCCTGCAGTCTGCTCACCCTGAGACCGCTCCCAACCAACGCCAACTCAAGGGCCTCCCTGCTCCAGGAGTCTCAGGGGGCTTCGAGGGGCCCCGAGCCTGGAGGACCCGACCCGTCTGCCGGCGGGGGAATGGAGTCTCTCTCGCTCTCCATGTGGCCTAGAGGAGAATCTGGGCCACGTACGGCGAGTGTGTGCTCGCTATGGCCGCTAGCAGGGGCAGATCGTTAGACTCGATCCTGTGGGGATGAACCAGATCAGGTTGTTAAAAAAAAACACAGACATGCATCACAACTACTGGTCGAACGATATAGAATTTTTTTTTTTGATGGCCACACTATTCACACTACTTATAAATTTAAAGATAGTACAAATACATGCATAACAACTGCTGAAATTAAATTTTTACATAATATTTACTAAATTATATCATTTAAAAATGAGTAAATTTGAAAAAAAAATTGACACTTGTAATTCAATTATAGTGTTTTTCACAAATGTGACACTGGACCACAAAACTTAGGTTGCTGGGGTATATTTGTAGCAATAGCCAAAAATACACTATATGGGTCAAAATGATCAATTTTTCTTTTATGCCAAAAATCATTAGGATATTAAGTGAAGATCATGTTCCATGAAGATATTTTGTAAATTCCCTACTGTAAATATATCAAAACTTAATTTTTGATTAGTAATATGCATTGCTAAGAACTTCATTTGGACAATTTTAAAGGTGATTTTCTCAATATTTTGATATTTTTGCACCCTCAGATTCCAGATATTCAAATAGTTGTGCCTCAGCCAAATATTGTCCTATCCTAACAAACCATACATCAATGGAAAGCTTATTTATTCAGCTTTCAGATAATATATAAATCTCAATTTCAAAAAAATTGACCCTTATGACTGGTTTTGTGGTCCAGGGTCACAAATAAAGAAATTGTTAAAAATATGAATAAAACGAAGTAAACACTGTAATAGTGCAGTCAGTAATCTGGTAAGCTGGTGTGCACTGGGAATCATATTTTTTCAAATAAAGAAAACGGTGCTAATTTCCCATACAGCACACAGTGAATATAACATGAACACAACATGGCAGCAAACTGGATATAATAGAGCAGCACAGTGTGAAATCGAGGATTTAAAGTTTGTCACTCGTGTGCTGACCTCTCCTGTCTGTGTTCAATGAACACAGATTTCACTCAGTTTTATTCACACTTCAGAGGATCTCACAGCTGAATACCATAAATCTTGCAATGTTTATTAGATATTCAAAGACTTGTTTAAATGAAATGTGTATTTGCTGAATGCTGACAGTAGATGAGAAAGTATTGTAGTGTTTGCCTTTCTCTTACTAATAACAGAAAAGCAAATAACACTTTCATACACCATTTACTTTGTTGAAAAGTTCTGTCTAATAATTTACTAGTTAAACAGAGACAGTAAAATAATGAAAACGGAGAACAGAAGCTTCATGCAGTCAGGTGCTGTGCTCTCACTAGTGTGCCATTATAATAAAAGTCCGACATAATGGCCAAAAAGAAAAAAATTTGATGCCAATAATTTTTAAAAATGCCAAATATCGCCTACATTTTGGTAGACCACTAATCACAACTAGTAAAAAGTCGAATGAATTCTTACCCTAGAACCATGCCCAACTCCTTCACATGTACCCTGGTCTGTCCTTTCAAATACTCGGCCAGCATTCTGCTCTTGAAGTAGAGTTCCTGCAGCCGGTCCTCCAGATGCATTATACACTGAAAACAAGAGCGAGAGAACAGCTCATTATGCATATTAACAGTATTGTTCAACAAAACCATAGGATTACTTACTTTTCATACTTTATTGATCCGATTGTCAATTACAAATAATATCTAATTTAGAGATGCACGATATTACATTTTTGCCGCTATGCGATATACCAATATTTTTGGCCGATGCTGATACCAATGGGTTTCTTTTTGTTTGGAAACAACACCAAATCTCTCACATGCAGAGATTATAAACAAATTATATTTTTAATTTTGGTTAGTTTTGAGCAAAAGACTAAATAAACAGAAATAAAAGGTCTTTTTATAATGAGAGTACATTGAAATCAATTACCGAGTTTTTTTTTTTTGTTTGTCGTTGCAGTTGTAACCTTTACATTTTATTTATAGATGTAACATTTATAGATGATCTAAAGAAAAAAAGATGTAAAAATTCTAAAAATCTTTTAGAGCTCCTTGTATAATCCGTCTGAAAAAATATAGGTAACACTTTACAATAAGGTTCATTAGTTAACATTAGTTAACAAGATTAGCAGACATGTGATCAGCTAGAGACAAAAAAAGAAGGAAAATCTGACCACGCCCCAAGTCATGCCCACAAGCCACGCCCCCAGCACTTATTATTAAAAAATATATATTTTAGCACATTAAAAGATATATCTTATCTTGTAATAATACATACTATTGTCCTGTAAAAAAAATAAACAGCAGCATTTAATAATTATGAAAACAATATAATATAGTATACTATAATAACGTACTATAATATTACATCAATGTATATAGAATTGTTATTATTATTAAAGTACCTGCCAAAACTTTGGAAACATTACAATTATTAATGGTTTTGAAATAAATGTCTTCTGCTCATCAAGGCTGAATTTATTTGATCAAAATAATGTAAAAACAAACAAACAAAACAAAAAAACAGCAATATTATGAAATATTACAAATTAAAACAAAAAAAAAAGTTTTCAATTTTAATATGATAAAATGTAATGTTATTCCTGTGATGCAAAGCAGAATTTTCTTCATCATTACTCTAGTTTTCAGTGTCACGTGATCTTTTAGAAATCATTACAATTTATTTGACTCAAAAAAACATTTTTGATTATTATCAATGTTGAAAACTATTTTGCTGCTTCATATTTTGTGTGGAAATGGTGATACACTATTTTTCAGGATTTTCTGATAAATATACAGTTTAATGAACAGCATTTATTTGCATTTATAAAATATATTAATTAAATTTGTTAATGCATTTATTAAATAGAAATCATTTTAAATGTCTTCACTCACTTTTTTATCACTTTAATGCATGGTCAATAAAATTATTAATTTCTCTCTCTTTTTTAAATCTTATACAAATGTTTGAGTGGTATCGTTTCCACAAAAATATTAAGCAGCAAAACTGTTTTTAACATTGATAATAATGAGAAATGTTTCTTGAGCAGCAAATCAGCATATTAGAATGATTTCTGAAGGATTATGTGATACTGAAACTTCTCTTTGTAAACAACAACAGATTTATAAACGTTTCTAATGACGAATGTTGCGTTCCCAAATGCAAATTAAAGCAGCTCTACTCGCATCTGGTGCTTTGAATCATTTGAACGCTTTTAATTGTCCTGCAGATGCACCGCGAGCTCGTGCAGTGCTCTCAGGATCATTCTGTCCATGATGTTTTAGAAAACAAACTTTTCGCAGTTTATTTAGGTAGCCATTTGCGCGATTTCAATCATCATGCAGTAACCAACCCCCAATCACCCCCCCCCCCCCCCCCCCCCCCAACACTTCTACAGCATTTATTATTCTTAGTTAATGTTCATTTCAGCATTTACTAATGCATTATTAAACTCACAAGTTGTGCTTGTTAACATTAGTTAATACACTGTGAACTAATATGAATAAACAATGAACGATTGTATTTTCATTAACTAACATTAACAAAGATTAATAAATAGTGTAATAAATGCATTGTTCATTGTTTGTTCATGTTAGTTAATACACTAACTAATGTTAACAAATGACACATTGTAAAGTGTTACCAAAATATATTACACATTAATGAATTAATCTGTATATGTAAAATTCTTTAATTTACAAGCATCATGTTTGTGATTTTTATTCATGTAAGCTACAGACTTGTGATTTTATGACATCAATTACTGCTTTTTTTGTTCGGAAACAAGTATCTTGATGTCATTTATGTATTTTTCTTTCATGTTTATTACAAGTAGGCCTACAGCTCCCCCTAAATGAATAAAAGGCCTTACCGGACAGGCATTAGGACCTGGGGGAGGCTGTTACTGCTGTGACTGTTGCCTCACACACCTGATGCATCTTTCTGTACCTTCATTCTCAAATTAAATGTGGTGATCCAAACCAGAGAATCTAATCAGCATTCAGGCAAAAGTTCGCTTCAAGTATGACTGCACTGCTGACGTGATCTTATCGCTAGCACACCCTGAGCACGTGAGCATATCGGCATAATTTTTCATATCGGGTCGATGCCGATGTTTACATTTGAAGCCTTTATCGGCTGATTCCGATGACATTACAATAATCTAATTACTCAATTAATCTTCCAAAATAATCGATTACTTACAAAAATAATCAATAGTGGGAGCACTAAAGACTGATGAGGTGCATCACAGTTAACATATTCAGAATCATGACTCACATACACATAATTGGCTCATGTTCTTGTAAAATGTGTTCACGTTTCCTTACAGATGTGCTGATGATTGAGTAAATAAAGCAGAAGAGACATGAGAAAGTTGCACTCACGAAGTTTGGCGACAGGTTGAGTCGGTAGAGCTGGTAGGTGGACTGGAGCAGGTTGGACACGAGGTTGGACACGAGCACCTCTTTGCCCAGCTTGTCGGAGGGTCGTCTCTGGCTGCTGGCCACCTGCACGCTCCACTTATCTGTGTCTGCGATAATGCAGACGGCCTCCGCGATGGGCTCATCCAGCACAGGATGCTGCACAACAACAATTTTTACATTGAAGATTTTCACGTTTGTTCATTTAGGACTCTCAGTGACACTCAGGTGCTGTACAAGGGATGTATTGGACTCTTTTTCACATGAAAGAGTCCCATGATATTCTAGTCTCTAGATATGGCTTGGCTCCTTTAACAGTAGAGTTTGGGGGTCGTGTGCAAAGCTGTAACTAACAATTATGTTGATAACTTAATCTATTGATTATTTATTCAATTAACCAATTTATTGGAATGGAAAAAAGATTCACTAAAAACAAATGAATGTTAATCCATTATTTACAAATTGTTATTCCTTATCCTGCCCAATGCTGTCCTCCAAAAAAATGGGCAATTGTGAAAACAAATATGTGGTAAATTTTGCAAAATAGGGTTAAAGTATAAACATTACACTGTAAACCAAAAAACAACTGATTGCTTACTATTTATAAAGTATAAGTTAAACTAAAACAAAATTGAAAATCATAATAAAAGAATAACAAAAGTACAGACTAACTGTCATGCAGACCACTGTTATAGTTTCATTTTTTTATTTTGAATCAGTTTTTACTTTTAGATTTTCATTTTCATTTCAATGTTTTAATCATTATGTTGCATTTTTAGTACTTTTTGTTTTTGTTTATATGTCTATATAGTTCTTATTCATTATTATTTCAATTGCAGTTATTTAGTACATCAAGTTAAACTAAACAAAAATAAGAAATGATGCCTTGGCCACTGGCTGAAATACAACATTTTATATTCTATTTTACGTTTACATTACATTTACATTTACATTTAGTAGACGCTTTTATCCAAAGTGACTTACAAATCAGGACAATTTTAATTCAAACAATGATTTTTTTTTTTTTTTTTTTTTTTTTTTTTTTTAATGAGTTTGATTTTAGTTTTGATTTTGTAAACTAAAATAACCCTGGCACATATGCGATTAGCTGATCATCAAATTTGTTGCCAATAATTGTCATTATAGATTATTATCAATTTTATTCATTAGTTATTGCAGCCCTAATCTTATATAACCATAACTATCAGCAACAGTAATTTGACCCTTCATCAAGTGTTAGGCAGGTGCTGCTTGGTGACCTGTTGGAGGTGGCATTTACCTGCACAGCATGGGCCAGATCCGACACGAGGTTCTGCCTCAGTTTCTCATCATTGGGGGCTCCGTGCAGAACAAAGTCTGGGACGTACGTAGGACAGTATCCTCCAAACAGTGACCTCCCAAAGTTGGCAATGCTTGGTTTAGAGTAGTTCTCCACCAGCTTCGCCCTAGCAAGCAGATAATCTTGTTCATTATCAACATTTATAATACATAGACTATGACTGGGCAATGTGGCTAAAAAATCAGATCTCTGTATTTTATGACTGAATTGCAATATTTTCTATGTTTTTCTATTTAGATTTTTTATTTTTTAATTATTTGTTCATTTATTTTATTTATTTTATTTTTTTTTAATTTTACATCCTGCCCAATGTTGTCCAATGAAACAATGTTTATATTAAAGGCAATGAAAACACATACAGTGAAGTAACCATGTACACAATGCTATATATTATGTGCAAAAAAAGGTTAAAATCAAGTTACATTCTAACATTACAATCTAAAAACAAACATAATGCTTTTTAAAGCAGAAGTGAAATTAAATAAACTTAAAAATGAAAATAAATAAATAAAAACAAAAGCATAGATGAACTGAATTATATTTTGATTACCCCATTACAATAGTCACTTTATAATTTCCGCGGTAACACTTTACAGTAAGGTGTCATTTGTTAACATTATTTAATGTATTAACTAACATGAATAAACAATGATCAATACATTTATGACACTATTTATTCACCTTTGTTAACATTAGTTAATGAAAATACAGTTATTCATTGTTAGTTCATAGTGCATTAACTAATGTTAACAAAGACAACTTGAGATTTTAATAATGCATTAGTAAATGCTGAAATTAACATGAACTAAGATTAATAAATGCTGTGGAAGTATTGTTCATTCTTAGTTCATGTTAACTAACGTTGTTAACTAATGTTAACTAATGAACCTTATTGTAAAAAGTTACCGTTTCTGCTATCATAAAAATACACTTAATTGTAGGTTTCTACATGTGGCACATTTATTGTCCAAGAACAAATATTTTATCTGAATGCATATTTTAATCAGAATTATTGCACTCCGTCTGTTTGGCACACATGCACGCAACGGCACTCGTTCACTGAAGTCTGGGAAGTTTAGCGGAGAATCACATGCAGAAGGTTTATCCATTCTTAACAGCAAAATGGAAATACTTCCATGACTTTCTTTCTATTTACAGATGGAGAATATAGCTGTGAAATGTAAGTCATGCACTGAGGAAAACAGCACATCTCTATGGCGTTAAACAGTGCGAGAAGCCTATCTGATGGGGCAACCTGCTTTAAACTATACATGTTAACTATGTCTTACAAGTTATTTTAAAGCTCTTAATATAAAGCATGTCTTGTGTTTAGGACAAATTGGATTATGCACTTTCGACACAGCAGCTAACTCTCTGTCCTCCACTATTTTTCAGATGCGTTCATATCAAACTACTGTATATCAACATAAATGGTATTGCCACATTCCATATTGTTTATAAAAAAATATATTGATATATCATGCAAACTCAAACCACCCAGCCCTAATACAAACAAAACAGATGTTTCTGATAACCCTCTCTGCTCTCACCCGGGTAAAGGCACCTCGAGCTCATCCTGCCAGTCGGCCTGCTCGTCAGCGTAGAACGGCCCATCGGGCTCCTGCCTGGGCAGCTCCTGTCCGGCGTCCTCGCTCTCGCTGTCCCCCAGCGCGCTGTCCGAGCTCTCGTTGCGTGGGATCTCCCAGTCGTTCAAAGGGACTGCTTTCTTTTTCTCCCCAACGGTGGCTTGTGAAGGAACACTCAGCGACATCTCGATGCCCTTGTCCTGCTCAGCAGAACAGCAGGTTTTACAGCAGCCCGCGCTGACGTCTCCTGAGTCGCACTCACACCTGACTTTGTCCAACCGTGGGGCATCGTTTCCTGCGCTTTTCATCGCCGTTTGGAAGACATCATCAATAGTCCTCGTCTCCACGGGATTGTCATCGCTGAAATACTCGTCAAACATGTCCATGCAGTCGCCTTGCGCTCTCGGACACCACTGAGACGTCTTTCTAGTTCTAGTCTTGCTATCGTTGGTCTTGATTTGGTCCACTTGGAGTTTAGCCTCGCTGTTACACTGCTTCTGCTGGTTGTCTTTGAGAAGCTTCTTGTGTTTCTTGATCTCCTCCTCCAGCTTTTGTTGTCGACTCTCCATGTCTGATTCAGGAGACATTGAGTCTCCGATGAGGAATGTGACTTTAGCGGAGGGCTCGTTCCCGGCGTTATCAAAGCTCTTGTCAGGGGGCTTCTTTTCTAGCAGGATATCTGATGAATGGAAGATCCTGATGGGCATGCCACCAGACTCCACCTCGGGCCGCACATCCCCTTGAATCTCGAGTGAGGGTCTCCTCTCGCACGGCGAGTTGGAGCCGACTTTTACCACGGTTTCCAGTCGAGCCTCAAGCCGTGGGCTCCCTGCTTCTCTGCAGACAGGCACATCACTGATAAGGTCCGCCTCCGGTGCGGCGGGATGCGGACGCTTGTGCTCGTCTGGGGCTTCTGTGTCCATGTATGTGCTGCTCTGTAAGCTGTTGTCATCAGACGGGTAGCCGTCCTCTCCCTCGGCACCCTGGGACAGGTAGTCTTGGCTCGGCTTGTGCACGGTAACCAGCACGTAGTCGGACTCCTCCACCTCTCCGCGGCGCAGCGACGTGGTGATGAGCGAGCCGGGCATCACGATGGCCACGTCCTCGGCGCTCTCCAGCAGGTGTGTTTCCAGTAACTCCGAGCAGCGGATGAAGTAGGTCAGCACATAGAGAAGACGCTGCACCAACTCCTGACGTCGGCCAACCACCACCGTACGGGACAGACGCACAGGTGAACCGATTGCCCCGTACAGGTCACCTGCAGGAATAACAACATTATTAACCAAAACTATTCTTGCACATTTGCCAGGAAACAAATAAGCAGAGCTGGGTAGTAATGGATTACATGTAATCTGGATTATGTAATCAGATTATAAAAAACTGAATACACGTAACTGGATTATGTTACATTTTAAAATGCTCATAATCAGATTACAGTTACTTAATTTACATATTCATAAAATGGCAGTAAAATATTCAGAATTGACTGATTCCGATTTTTTCCTCTTATAAGGGGCTTTCGCACCACATAGCTCTAAGAACTTAGTTCTAGGAACCAACAGTGAGGTCTTTATGCGCGGCATTTACATACATCAACAAACAGTGCATTGAGGACGCCATGATCAGAGCTGTTTTTGTTGTGTGTTTTGGGATTCGTGATAACAGAGATGGAATGTAAATGCACAATTTACATGACTGAAAGCGCACAACGTTGGGCTAAGAGACAAAATCTCAAAACAAGACAAGACAAAACTCGCAGTGTTACATATCGAGGCTGAGAAAAGAACACACTGCAGACAACAGGTAAATGCTGTTATCGCTGTTGTTAGTAAGTGTTTTTACATGGCTTTTTAAAAATGCTGGGTAGCCGCTGTTTTGCATGCGTTTGGCCAATCAGCGTACACTTACGTCACTGGTAGTTCCTATAGAACTGTTTTAGACCCTGCTCTGAAGTAGGAGCTAATTTAGTTCCTCCAAACGAAGTTCCTAGAACTAAAAACCGTTCCTAGTAAGACTGTGCCCTGACTACTGTTCACACCGCAGGTGAACACACCAAAAAGCAGGTGCTTCTACCAATAGTTCTAGGAACTATGAAAAGGTTCCTCCAGTGCAAAAGCCCCTATAGAGTTTGAACTGCAGTTCTTACATTAACTCCAGTTTGGGAAACCACGGTGTAATGCAATGTTCAATGCGCTTCATGTTGTTAATAATCAAATAATGGAATATATTTACTTTCTCTTTGCTTTTTTATATCAACATGGCACATTTAACGGTAAGTTCAAAATAAGTTATGTAAAAAGTAATCTAAAAAGTAGTCCGAATACATGACCTAAAATGAGTAACCTAGATTACGTTACTAACTACAAATTTCATCATGTAATCTGTAAACAGTAACAGGCTACAATTTGTAAGTAATCTACCCAGCACTGGAAATAAGAGGGTGTCACTTGTGTGCTGTATGTCTGATATAATGGCAGGATTAGTCCTGTCTCATATTATTAATTCATATTATTTTCCTCTGTAAATTCATTCACCGTCTTCTGCCGTAGTTTAACACAAAACAAAACCTAGGCTGTATTTATCATGGGTTGTTCAAACTGCAACCATTTCTATTTGTAACCCTCAAACTGGAAAGAGCTTGGAGACCCTTGCAAATCTTTAGTGACCCTAGTGGGGGTCACGACCACCAGGTTGGGAACTACTGCTTTAAAGGTTCTTCATGGAACCATATAGATGCCAATAAAGAACTTTTATTTATTTATTTTTTTTAAGTGTAGTGAGCATCGATGCTCCCTGTTTCTTGTGCATTGTGGGATTTTCAGGGAGTGGATGTTCCAGGGATTTTGCAATTAAGACTGTGCCCTGACTACTAAACTGTCCTGCAAAATTTGTTTCCAATCTCCTTCAACACAGCTGCCTGTGACTTTCAAGCAGTCATGAGGACCTTGATTAGCTGGTTCAGGTGTGTTTGATTCAGGTTAAAGCTGCAGGGCAGCAGGACTGAAGACTCCTGTTCAAATGCAATGTTTCCCAACCCTGTTCCTAGAGGCACCCCAACCCTACACACGTTCAAACTCTTCCTAAGCAAACACACCTGCTTATCAGCTCATTAGTAGAGACCAGAAATATCCAAAATGTGTGTTGTTGTGGTGCCTCCAGATAGAACCCTGCTCTAAAGCTCACTGTGGCAAGTCATTTCCATCAACACTCCACTAGGTGGCGAAATGCACACATTTTTGCACTCTTGCATGCATCATTTACCAAGCTGTGCCCAAAGTGGGTTGTAGGGATGTGTTTTCGCCAGCATGTCCACGCTCTGTGAAGAGTGCTTCTCCAGGAAGATCTTTATGGGTGGTTGACCGTTGGGCATGACCGTGGGTACCCAGGCGAGATGGTTAGTGAGAACTGCAGTGAGAAGCGCCGGGAGGAATCTAAAGGCAAGAGACAAAGCAAGCGAGAACATGGTTACATTCACGCTTATCATGGGCATTCCATGGCTTGAGGAGTATGTGTGACATTACTCAACTGGTTCTTGGAGGCTTGCTCCATGAGCAGGGCCAGCTCCCTCATGAACTGGCCACAAAGCTGGTTCTTTTCAGGTGGACCCGACATCATGGTGAGCCAGACGGGCTCAGGCACACGTGGCATGGTGTACAGGTTGCAGATGGTCGTCCTACAGGGTGTCCGCACACAAAGACAGAAAAGCTTTTGTCAACAGCTGAAACAAAGGGCGCTTCAGTTGCACAGGGCTGCCCCAGCTGGGAAAGACCTTTGCAGCATATTTAACTTCTGCAAATGTCACGCAGCCCGGGAGCATTGGCTGCGGTCCAGAGCTTAACACCCAGATGCTACTCGAAATGGTAGGAGTTCAGGAAAGACTGCAGAGTCACGAGTAGGACTGCTTCTGCAAAACTAGCGCGCTTTCTCCACTTAATTAAACGCAAAGCAAATCTCTGGATGCAGCTTTAACACTAATCTGCAATGGAGCAACGTTGTTTACCATTACAAGCAATACTCGTGCTGATTAGGCATTGGGAAAGATGCAGATGTTTGCACAAACTCCCAAGTGTGTTGCCAACAACCTGACACTTGGAAAAAAAACAACAACAATGTACTCCCTTCCCAAGCCGTACTATACTTCCCAGTACTGAGGTTAATGTGTAGTGACCTATAAAAAGCCTCATGCAACAGTAGCTAACAGACAGACAGAACTGATTTAGCACTGGATTAGGTAAGAGTTATGAAGTTCCGAGGTCTACTTTCACAAACCTAGACCCTGAAATGAGGACTGACAGAACACGACACGCTAAATGTTCATCACTTAAAATCAGGCCTGGGTGATTATTTAAGCAATACGGTATTAGAAGAATTCACAATATAACACCTTCAAGTGTTATAAAGCCTTACTATATATTACAAATATTAAAATGTTGATAAATGTCATTGGTACACTAGATAGAAGATTTAACAGAACTAAACAAGCAAAAAACGGACCAATGAATTAGTTACAGATCCGTTTGTCACTACTCAAAAAGTCTTTTATTGTTATACTGCTGCATCTACATTAAATGAATGTAAAAGAGCACTATATTAAATTTAGATTAAGTAAAGTCTATTCTTACTGTATTTTACACCTAGATTAAATTTGATCCCCCTGTCTTAACTAAAATGTGAACAGCTGATTGTTGACCAACTTATTTTCACAATTAAATCATCACACACTGATGTAAAGCTTCTTCATTTCAGACCTCTGACTTCACAACCCCCGGGGATGAACGCCAAGGTTATCCCGCTGGAGGTGGGAAATCAAAAATATTTGTTTGTCTGTTCACTTACACATTATTGACTATTCTGGTCCGTCCTGACAGTGTATGAGGGAGGTAAGGTTTCTGTGGCACTGGGGTCAGGTTGCTCTGGCCACGGACCAACAAGCATATGACTTGGAAGTATGAGAGGGTGCATAGTGCATCACCTCTGAAGCACTGACACGGACCAAGCTTATTTTACACAGACCAGGACTGAAGCACAAGCTCACACGGCCTTCTGCTCGGTTCCTTCGCAAGATGTTATATGCTCTTTTCAATACTATTGATAATTCTGGTCCCATTTATAAGCATTATTATTTAACACTAATAAATTAATGGTCAGTTTAAAGCTTACACTAAATTAGAACTAATTTTAAATGTTGATAAAATAAGATGTGCACGTTATTTCCATTTCTATTTATTTATTAGCTGAAGCTTCTATCCAAAGCAAATGAGAGACTCCTCACGGTTAATCAATTAACGGATTGTTACAACAAAAGTGTTTAATTTCTGCAGTTTTTGAACAGTTCGGTCAAACTAACAGATCAATGTTCTGATGGCGCCGCAGGGATACAATGTTTGTCTTTTAGGAGAATCAACCTACAAATATAGTTGAAGTCAATATAGTCTTGTTCAGACTGTAAGTCCAGATCCGATTTTTGTGCATATTCGATCATATTTAACCAGTGTGATTTTTACAAATTTGTTTTAAGCTACATTCATACGAGGTCTGAAATCCTATTCAAATCACTTTCCTGGAAATCCTTTTCAGTCTGACCACTCAGATTGGATTCAGTAAAACAAAAGAGCGCCACGGGTCACACAAATCGTATCTGAACAGCTGCGATACACAGTGTGGATAGTAACTCATTTAGACTGGATTTCAATAGGATATGCACAAAATCAGATTTGGACTGACTGAACAAGGCTGATCAAAGCAAGCATGAAAACAATCCTTTTTTATAATGACAATTGACAGAATTTTAAAAATGTGACACCTCTAGTATGATTGACAGGTTGATTTTTGTTTTTATTTCTTTGAATACATTACGCTTCTGGTTGCCCTGAACATGATACAGGAGTTATCGTGTGAATCGTGTCAAAGGTCATTGTGCTCAGTGCAGCAGCAGGAAACTTCCAGCAACGCCTCCAGAGGCATTCATTAAGATTGGACACAAAGTTATCGCATGTGAAAGCGCTCTCAGATCAGTGTCGTGTGTCTCATGTCACATGAGCAGATTAGTGGATTAAGTGTCCAGTAAACCTTGGCTGGACTTTTAGTGGCTGCAAATAACAAAACACCTGGTGAGCAGCGTCCACAGACATGTCACCACAAACTCACCTAAACTCATTGAGGCCGTCCACCATGCGACTGTAAGCCAAAGCTCTCTGGCTGGCATCAGCTGACCTGCGGCTCAGTATCATAGCCTTCAAACAAACAGAGAGCCACAAACACACACCGTAAGAGACTTGCAACAGATGGCGCAGGGAGACGGCAAACCACAAAAACACAAATCATGTCTAACCTGCTCAATGGCACTTTTGAGTTTGTTCATGTGACTCTCAAAGAGAGGAAAGTGAGAGAAGAAAAAGTCCTGGAACTTGGCATTTTCTTCCTCGTTGGGCGAGAGCAGGAAGATGACACCAATAGCGATCTTCTTCTTCCTGGCAACACCCAAACTCGGCCCGCTGTTCTCGTCAGACATGTTGAAGCTCTCCTCCACAGACCTGGAACGCAAACACACCACTGGATTAGACAGGGAAATGTGAGCGGGTGAAAAGAGTCTCACACTGACGTTTAAATGGACTAATGAGTCCTCACTACTGTTTGTCATTTCTGATTTTCTCTCTCAAGTTTGCATGTGTTAAGTGAAGGTCCTGATGAAAGAAAAATCTGCTGTAATTAGAAGTAGGTGATGTACTGATAGAAACCATAAACCGGTAGAAATTTGTCATGAAATTCTCATCTCTGACTCGGCTACACTCAACGATGCAATGTTGCATAATCATACAATTGTTGCACAATCAGTTTACATTTGCATGCATTTTTAAGCCTAACCAGTGATTTCAAACTATTCAAACGCAACGAGATGTGAAAGAGAGCTACTCTGTACTCATGCTCTGTCTGAGAGTGCCCATAAAGCAGCCGCTCACACAGCGTCCGAGTAATGAAATCTTCTTCACTGCTGATCACAGTCAAAAATGCACAAAAATGTCAAATTGATCATCACAGTCAGTTATGTCTGTTAAATGAATGTAAACAGTTGGGAGACAATCGAACAATCAAGTTGTGCATCAGCTTGTGTCAATGTTCATCAAACATTGAAAGAGAGAAAATGACTTGCTGTTTTTGACTGAATCTCTTGTAAAATTGTATATTTCATTTATACAGTGAGAACTATGCAGTGTTTTATTTTGACATTTTTTATTCAGTTTCTGTAGTAGTTCTTATTTCTGATAGATTAAACCATTTGTATCATTGTTCTACTGTATTTGTTTAGCTGTGATGTCAAAATTGGTGTCATGAATCATGCAAGTACAATTGTATTTAATATTTTGCTATTGTAACAACCTTACTTCAGGCAAATATAACTACTGTGACATATTATTAAGGTGAAGTAAAATTTCTCCTATATCATTTAAACTTTTGGTCCTATCGCCCAATGCTAGCTGTACACAGCGTGTGCATGACTGTGCTGCAATCGCACCATCGAGGGAAGACGCCGTTCTCCAGGCTGGTGGTTTGGCTGCGTAACCAGCGTCGCTGGTAGCTACTAGCACAGCTGCTGGTGAGAGAGGAGCCCGGTGATGGAAACGGGGTGATCAACAGGCTGCTTAAAGATGCTGTGGAGAGAAGAGAGGATCAGTGAGTCGGTGTGATCACATGCCCATCATCAGGAGCAAACACTCACACATGGAAAAAATAAGGTACTCTTGCAATGACGTGGAAATGGAAAGAAATTCTCTGTACATCATTTATTTTGCTACTGCAGCTTTAAAAGGAATAGTTCAAAAACACGAGTCCATAATAACGATTCTGCCAATGAAAAAGTTGTCTCGTCTGAATCAGGAGAGAAATATGTGCAGATCAAACACTGTTTACAAGCCCAACAGTTCTATATAAATAAGTAGGTTGATTTTGTAAGAGGCAACAGGAGATAGACCTTTTCACTGGAGGAAGCGTTATTAAGGATTATGGACTCATATTTTCACAGGAAGCAACAGTCTGAAGTTAAAGACTTCTTACTGATAAATCTGTTTTTGACAAACACACAGCTTTTGGCTTCACAAGATGTTAACTGATGGACTGGAGTGTTGCGAATTACTTGTGGATTATTGTGATGTTTGGACTCTCATTCTGATTAGGGATGTCAATTTTCGATTATTTCCATTATCGATTGTTGTTTAAATTAACGATCAATTAATTGATTAATCGTTAACCTTAATACGGCAAAATGCATCTATTGCAGTGGCATATAGTCACTGGCATGACAAGATGTGCAAATGCCACTCAATACGCCAGCTTCCTCACCCAAATTAAAGGAGGTTTTAGTCTAAATAAAAGGCTAGTAGCAGGATTCTAAAATGAATAGATGTGATTATGATCATTTGATAAAATTAAGAGAGCCACCGTAGTTACGTTTAGGATCATTATACTTTGTTGGCAGCTTCATATCCCGTCACGGAGACCGCTGAACGCGCCTCTTTAAATGGTTTCATGGTGCTCGGTGTTGTATTTAAAACACAGCCGCAATGTTCACAACATTATTGACATTTAAAATAAAATGAGCCCAAATGTACCTGCAGCGCATTTCTGTGCCGCAAGGTTAGAGAACTGCTTGAACCGGTGGTGCTGCGGCAAAACAGACTGTTGCTCACATGAAACATTTTTTTTATGTGAGTATTACGACACAATGTATTTGAGTATTATGGCTATAAATGTTGTTCTCAATGAGCTCAATGAGTGTTGTTATCACTATGCTAATGCCAGTGATGAGAACATTTTTACTTGATCATTACTTGCATGCTACAAAAGTTGTACTTAGCATGTGAACAAATGTTATGTTGGCTGTTAAGTTCTCATAAGAATTAATAAAATAAATCAATTAAATGGTCAGCCCATGATTTACACAGTCTATATCATCAGCATTTCTACCCTTCACAACCACGATTATGGAACATTATGTGTGTGTATGACAGCTACTGACAACCTAAGCACAAGCTCCACTCTTCACCACATCGGTAACCAAAAAAAACCCCATCATTTTATATCCTATCAACTTTTTTAAATGCTCAAAATAACTAAACATTAAACACTTAAACTCTAACAGGTCTTTCCATGTTCATAAAAATGCAGAAAACTCACACAACTCTGCACAAGGGCACCAGTCTGAACACCAACAGCACTGGTTGGATCAACAAGAGTGAATTATGTTAAGGGAACATTCACAGAATATGTCGAATGAAATTGGTGTGATCTCATTAAATTAGCATGAATTTTACTCATCAGTACAATTAAATTAAATTAAGTTCAAATAAATCAACTGTGTGGAAATAGGTGTCATAATTTTATTAATTTAGACCAACAAGCTATTTTTCTGAGTGCACAAAGCTTTGTTTATAAGCGAAATAGGCCTAATGGGTTAGCAGACAAATGTTACATTGTGACCATGCTTTTGCATTCATGCTGTTTGATAAATTGAAAGCCATACGCTTTAAATTTATATTCACTTTGTGTTCTGTTTTGCCGGTTGGTCATGATTTTCCACAAATTTAATAATATTTATGGTTTCTTTTCCCAAATCCTCACCGTCTCACCCTCTAATTTTGCAGGTTTATTTTATTGTCATTCATTTTTAATCACTGTTTTCGCATCTCTTACTGTGGTAAACATGCTGGGGGAAATGAAAGATTTCGTGGCCATGAATTAAGAATTCGTTCCTATGACTTAATTTGTTCCCTCATTTTAGTTAAATCATGGATTTTCTAGGGAACAAATTAATTAATTCCTACAACTTGTTAATTCTTTCCTATGACTTATTAATTTGTGGCCACTGTCCATGTTTCATGAGCCGCACGCAGCCCAAAATTAAACTGCTTAATCGACCATCCATAGCTTTAATCGATTGCATCTCTTATCGACAATTAATCGATCATCGCATAATCCCTAAATCTGACAGCACCCATTCACTGCTTATAGGATCCACTGGTGAGCAAGTGATGGAATGTTACATTTCTCCAAATCTGATGAAGAAACAAACTCATCTACATCTTGAATGGCCTGAGGGTGAGGATATTTTAATTTTTGGGTGAACTATTGCTTTAAGAAACACCCCATCACATGATGAAATGAGCAGTGATAGCATTTAGGTTTTCAGGGTCACCGGAGAGGCCTCAAGAGAGTGATGTTCAGAACGAGGTGACACGCTCAAAGAGCTCAATGGAGATGAGACACGCGTGTCGACCAAGGCCTGAATTAGCCACCTCATTTACTAGCGCAGGCGGGCAGTTTTGGGAACCGCTAAATATAAACGTCTGTGCATGTGATGCTGCATTAGCCAGAACGAGAGATCCCAGCTATGCCGCCCAGGTCATCAGGCACTTTCCATTGCACAAGCTTTTCCAGGTCTGCTGCATTTTCAGAAAGCTGCACATCTTAATGGCACAGGGCAGATATTCCTGTGCTGTGAGCTTCACGATGACCTGACTGTAGTATCATTTATATTTAGGACACAACAGAAAAAATGACAGCTACATTTGAAGGTAATCACAGAGTAATTTAAAGATATTTCTGGGGAGGATTTTTAAGTCAGGTGCCAATCTCTTCATAGTTTTAAACCTTCAGTAGTTTTCTTCAATAAGAAAACGTCCTGACACCAAGATTATGAGCATTCCATTCAAAAAAAAAAACTCTTCACACTGACATCTTCTGATATTTCCACATCACTTGTGACTGTGTAGGGCCTTATGATTTCTATGACATGGAAAAAGCAGATTCATAGAATCCAGTAATAAAAATTAAATCAGCTGTATAATGTGGAATGTCACAGAATTTGGAAAATTTTGGATGAATAAATTCAAAATAGGGTCATGCACTTAATCAAATGGTGAAATGGGCTCGTGTCTGTGAATATTAAATGAACAGTTCAACCAAAAATTAATATTTTGTCATTTACTCACCCTCTTGTTCCAAATCATACTACTGTTCCATACTATGAATGCCAATGGCTACCAGCAGCAGTTTGGTTACCAACAGTATTCAAAATATCTTCTTTCATATTCAACAGAAGAAAGAAACTCATACAGGTTTGGAACAACTTGAGGGTGAGTAAATTCATTTTTGGGTGAATCATCCAAAGCGCAGAGGGACTGCAATGTAAATGTGAAGTCTGCATGTTGTGCATGTCTCAGTTTGCTCTACTACACATATTGAAGCTTGCGTGATGCTCGTCTTTATATATGAACACATGAACATCTCCAGAGCCGCTCTGAGAGCCACTTCACCACCATTTGACCAATTCATTTGAGAAAAACTATTGTCAGAAACACACTAAAACTCAAAGATCTTTACTACAACCTGCCAAAATAAAGGTTCTGTTTAACTTTAAGAAATTATGACACAGACATATTACTGTCGTACAGTAGAATATACTTCTCAAAGTAAAACATTAAAACACTATTTAAGGAATATCACACATTTCTTCGTGCATTTTCATTTAAACCGTAAACCTCTGTTGTGCAGCACTTTGTTTGCCAAAAAAGGAACTGTTAAATTTACATTTGATTGCACTTAAAAGATTAATTAAAATGTTCAAGTTTTATGCATTAATATAATAAGCACCGTTTTTGATAATAAAACTGTATTTCTGAAAAGATAAAACATTTCATAGGGCAAAATTATTGTTAAAATTCTAATACATTGCTAAAGCTTTATGAATTCCATGATTAGGCATTATTATTAAAATGTAATTAAACTATTAAAATTAAATGCAAAAAATGAAAATGGAAAACATACAACAGGGCCTGTATTCACAAAACATCTTAAGGCTAAAAGTAGCTCATAGCTTGCTGATTAAGGAGAACATCTTAAAAATAATGGGCGTTTTAGTTCTAAATTTAGGACTCCTAAATTTTTGTTTCACATTCAAATTTTTGTTTTTTCTCTAAGAGTGTCTCACAAAGCATTTT